>JAFVLL020039491.1:67315-158811 GCA_021397915.2 Tor tambroides | reverse complement strand
GATACTGATTTTTGACTTTTATTAGCTGTAAGCTCTAATCATCAAAATTAAAACACAAAAACTTTTGCAGTGTTTTACTTTACATGTAATGAGTCTAGAATATATGAAAGTTTCACTTTTTGAAATAAGTTACAAGAAAAATTAACTTTTTCACCATATTCTAATTTTCTGAGATGCACCTGTATATGTATGTATGTATTTATGTATGTATGTATTTGTGTGTGTGTGTGTGTGTTAAACTTATAAATTATAAACTTGATGCAAACATGATACAAATCAAATCAAATTAAATACAATCAGCCATTATCAATTAAACAAACACATTCAGGGACATAAAATATTCCTCTGCCTCATGTTGGGTCCTGATCACCTGCTATTTTGTGATAACGAAGAATATAGTAGTTCTCAATTAGGGGACCGAGGTCCACTGGGGGGCCTCAGTAATCTTTCAAAATGACTTCAAAATGATTTAAAATAATTGTCATTATTTAAATAATTTACCAATTGATATAATTGCTAATTGTGTATCATGTACCCTTTTTTAACTATAAAGAAAAAAAAATCTGAAACTTTACATGCACCGCTAAGCTCTCACTTTTACATTTTTCCTCACTGTGGTGTACAGACTTGATTAAACAAAACTTGCAGATTTTTAATTAGTCCCCTCAAGAATTGTCAGCAGATATAAAACAATTGTATTGCCAAGTTCTGTGCTGCTGTTGTTGTTGGTTTTTTTAGCTACTACTCATGTATCCATTAGTTCACTCAAAAATGACAATTCTCATCATTTACTGAACCTCATGTTGTTTCAAAACGATATGACGTTCTTTATTCTGTGAAACTTTTTTTTGTCTGTTCAATGAAACTTTGAAAGAAACAGGGTCAAAAACAACATTACAACTCACTGACTTAATGTTCTCGTGTTCCACTGAAGAACAAAATCACACAGGTTTGGAAAGACATGAAGGTGGATATATAATGACAGTTTTGTTTGTGGATGAACTAATCCCTGAAGCAATTTTTCTGGCAAAAATTGCATGTAAAAACTTACTGCACACATGATGCAACTCATCTAGCACTTTGGACACAGCGACGAGATGATGTCATAGTGAGAGGAAGAAGAGTTGTAGGAGAGATGTGGAGTGTGTGCAAGCCTCCGCAAGGGGGAGGAAAAGAGAGAGAAACAGATGGATGGAGAAGTGAAGAGTGAATAAGGCAGAAGTGTGAGGGAGAGAGAGGGAGAAGGAGAATGGGTGAAAGTGTGTGAACACACACACACACACACACACACACACACACACAGCTGAGGGTGGATGTGTTCTTAGCAACAAGCCAGAGGAGTGTAGGAGGAAGAGACTGGAGAATCAGAGATAGAGGAGTGGAACACTGACACAAATGTGTGTGGAGCAGCAGGAATAAGAATCACTCATATATTTGAATGAATTATATTTTGTCACTAATTGAATCGAGAAGAGGGCATTGAGGAACTTGCCAGGACTATACAGACTTATTTAGCTTGTGCTATAATAGAGAACATAAGCAACTCACAGTGATTTTTTTGTTTTGTTTTTTTGGTTAACTTATTGGATTGTTGTGGAAGCTGCCTGGGGCTTTGGATAAAAGCTAAATCTGTCATTTTCACTGTATTTTTGACATTTACCTTTGGACTAGATCAGTCCCTTTTTATGGACTTTCTACATTGGAATCACAATGTGGAGCTCTCTTTAGAATTCCAGTCTATTGGAAAATTTTCGCTATATGGTTTAACTGATCTGTGCACCTTCAACGTGGTAAGTTGGATGTTTTTTTCTTTAAATATGAAATATTTTTAAATCATAATTTCTGTTAGTATTTAAAGAACGTATCTTATTGCAAGCTTTTACAAGATTATTTTAGAAAAGGTTTTGCTTTATTTTCTGTATTTCGTTGCACTGTTTAAATATATTGTTTAATATCATTAAAAATAAAAACTATTTGTGTATAATTTCTTCAAGTACTCTATTTACTGTATATAGTTTTATGCAATTAAAACTAATCATCTGAATACTTTCCTCTCTTATCTAAGGTGTCATGCATCCATTGATATAAGTTTGAGTGTAATCGTGTTGGTTAGTGGTACTTTATTGTAATTTAGTGCATGTCAAGTGATCCAGATATTGGAGCTGGCTGGTTGTCTCGCTCTCATTTTCATTTAGTTGCAGTGACTGTGCAGTGAAGTCAACAGGTTGTTGGTCCATGATTATGCTTGCGTTTCATTTTGAATGTGTGGCAGATTTAATATTTACTTCGTTTGCATGCAAAAAAGTAGCCAAGTTAAATTCAAAGGTCATGTTGTACTGGATGTATTGATCAACATGCTCTTCAGTCTTGACCTTCTATGCATTTCTAGCCTTTTATTCTTGATTGAGCTTCTGTGAATACACTAAGTAGGCATGGCATTGGAAGGCTGAATACAGAGTACACAAGAAATGGGTAATGGTGCCTGTGGCTGCATGTTTAAGTGAGTTCAGTATGACCTGTGTGGCAGGCAGCCAAAATAAGACCTTGTAAACATTGTTAACAGTGCTGCTGCTTAACATCACAGAGATTATTGAGTTTGCTGGAAAGGAGAGATAATATTTTACTGTCACTTTTAAACACAAACACACACACACACACACACACACACACACAAACAAATTCTCCCTATAATTCCTGACTAATAGCATCCCTAACTAATTCTGACATCGTTTATGACTATTAGCTTCTCATTTGGAGCTGTTTTTGATGACATGATCATGAAACTGATTGACATGTAAAACAGCCAATCACAAACATTCATTTTTTCCTTACTCCTGGAAATTTCATAAGCAAGCTGATCAGATCAGGGCTTTCAGTTCTGTGCACCATTTTTGTGCATTAAGCATCAGACAGTCTATAAACAGACTGCGAACAACACATGGGTGTGCCATCTAAGGGTGACACAAGGTCTTATTTTTTATTTCCTGAGATCAACTTCTCCTATTATATCACTTCCTGTCCACTCTTTTAGAATGTTGTAAAAAAAACAAAAAACAAACAATGCATCTCTTCCACCCAACCTGTTATTTTCTTTTTGTTCTTATTTGCTTTGGATGTTTGAAGGAACATTTAGACACAGTGTGATCAATGAAATGATCAGTATCTGAAAATATGTAGCTTCAGTGAAGAATAAATCTGCCAAGGACATTGTTTAGACTGTGTGCCATTACTTTTGCTTTGGTAGATGAATGTCTGGTCATTCCACTTGACTGTTTGGATAAAATGATTGTGAGAAAGGGACGTGGGTCAGTGTGAGAGAAAGTGAAATAGATTGGCACAGCAATTTTCTATAATTGATCATCATCTTATTGTGCCTTTGGTTGCTGTTAGAATCATTTTCTATTTTAATATTTTCACAATTAACAATTCTGACATACAGATTTGAATCTTTTATGTGTGTACTATAGCGATTGTGTCTTCTGTATGTAGCCAAGGTCACAGCGTCTGGTAGTGACAGCAAAGACACATGTTTGAACCCAATCTGAAGCTCAGTGAAAGGCAAGATTAATTAAAAGCCCTGGCTTTCATCACATTGTGCTCTATACCTTTGTTTCACTTGTAATATAGTACTGTACACGAAAGATGTGAGAAGTGGTGTGCAAAGCTGTGAGCTCTGAAGGAGTCACTGCCAATTAAAATTCCAATTAATCTTGCAGTCACGAAGAAGCTGTTTATTTTAACCTTCTATTGCATTGTCCGTAACAAACATTTTCTTCAGTTTGACAATAAAATGGTTATTACGTTTTGATGACCATTATGAATTGTATTTATTATATGCACTTTTTGACTTTGGATCACCGCACTCATGAAAACATTTTTTTTTATCACCTATTAAATGATTTTAATGGATTTTTTTGCACCCAGTAAACAAATTTTAAAAGTCTAATTATTTGCATGTAAAGAACATTGCCTAATGTTTGTTGCCTAGGAGAAACATTGTTATTTTTAGGAAAAGGAAAAAGGGATGAAATATTGGAACTCAAATACTGGAATTGAATTTTTGCCCTCATAATGTCTGCAGTAGAGGCTTAAGAATAGTAACGTGTAGCATCTTCCGGACAGCTGTAGGGTGAAATGACTCTGAAATGATTTTAGCTGCCCCAAGTGAAACGTTCCTCAAGCACTCAGTGTCACAGACGCCTCACTTTGCCTGGCACCCTTTTTATTTATTTATTTTTTATTTATTTATTTTTTTCCCTTCTCGTATACCTCATTTTTTTTCTACCTTCCTGTCTGTGTCTCACTGAGGTGAATGTGCTCTACGCTTAAAAGTTGGTGTTGTGAGTGGTAGTGTGTTTACCCTCTGCTTTCTTCTCCCAGCATCCCCTACGCCTTTGTCTTCCACGCTTTTAGGCAGACAGAAAACGCATGCCTTGAAGATTTGGGCAAAACACATACGTGCAGAATGGTGTTACCTTTAGCCCTTGTGCTTCAGTGATCTCAAAAAGCCACATTAGTGTGCTTCTCACTGTGCTTATGTGGATCACTCACCCCTGAATGCCCTTACCTACAGTGAATGACAGAGAGAGAGAGAGTGTGGAAAAGACAAGGTGAAAAGGCGAGACTGTGAGGCGTGCAAGCAGACTAGTGAAGCGTAAGACTGTGTAAACAAAATGTGGCATAAAAAATGTTTGGCTTTTGAAAACTCACATCCAGTTGTTGCTAGTTAGACAAGCGTGAGTGTACGATCGAGACTAAGGTATGCATCACATATGAGTGATATAACACTTCTGCCTCAACTCACACCATGTCTAACACTGGTTTAACCACACTATAACTCATCTTCTCTCAGCCTCACTGTCCAATCTAACACCACCTCAGAGAGACATATTATACCATGTACTTATTTGGGAGAGACTGCTAAAATATGCAGTTGGTGTCTGTCAAAAAATATATGCAGCATGCAGACTCTCAGAACAAGGGTGTCAAAATAAGATAAGCAGAATAACTGACTCTCTCTTGAGTTATACCAGCTTAACATCCATGGGTTGCTTTACAATTCCTGATTGCCTGCATGTGTAACTTGTCTTATTAAGTTGATGCTTGGGAGTAGATAACAGAGATGAGAAACATAGATGAAAAAAAAAAAAGAGAATAGTGAGGTTTATGCAGGTAATTGCCATCTTAGAATATAGATAGATATCTCTATATAGAGAACATGACTGCAGGTATAGCACATGGTTTCCATAGCTACTGATCCAGTGTCACATGATTTTGCACAAACATGTGACATTTTCTCTGCTTAATTGACTCTCCACAAGGAGTCAATGAGCCAGCATGACTCTTCAGCTCTCCTAAAATTCCAGTTATTTTTATATACTGAAATCCATAAATGAAATGCTCTAGAGTCTGTATTTTGCAGATTTTCCATGACAAAATTGGATCTTGCTGTATTTCATATTTTAGTTCGCTTAAAGAATAAGACAGGCATAGCAAATAGTATGATGCACCAAGATTTACAAAGTGAACAGTCATTTGTGGTTTTAATGCAGCTCTGTTGTAGGTAAACATTCTTTTTATTGAGTTATACATTCAGTTGTACACACATCTATATGTACTAGTAGAAATTGCATATAATACAATGTTAGTGTTGTTTTGCAATATTCCTTTACTGTGGCACTGTGTTGCCATGGATTTAAGTGAATGTTCTTAAAAGGTGTTTAGTTTATCTGTTGTGCTTCTTATCTGTTGTATGTTTTCTCTCCAGCAGATAAGCAAAGCCAAAAGTGCTGTTGCATTTTCAGTCTTTGTATACTACTGCTAGAATGCTAGTAATATGTTACTTTATTTCCTTTCACTTTTATTAATTTTTGTTTGATTTTTTTTATTTATTATTATTTAGCTATTTATTTGCTTCACTAATTTTCACATTATTTAGGTGAACGTTTGTGTGTGGTAGATTTTTAGATTTTTGTTTTCAAGATCATTTTCAGTGTGTTTCTGAGGAGAAAATGCTAGTCAGCCTGATAGAGCTGCTCATTCTGGCACAAATATAATTAGGGCACATTTCCACAATTCAAATAAATTTTACCACTGTCAATGGTATTTTGGACCAGGTAATGTGAAAATTAATAATTAGACACTTTCACTGTGTTGTTGTTTACTTTTGCGTTGTTGCAAATACATGACAAAACTTTGATAAGGGAGGAAATTAACTGAAGGTATAGTACCAAATGCGTAATCAGTCATTTACTTTTCTTGACCAAATCGGTGCATTTGCACTGGTGTGATGCTTTAAGATGTACTTTCCCCCATTGCCATGGATTTAGCCCCACTTAAGTCGACTGATAATCTCTCACTTATATCATCAGATGCTGTATTTCAAGCCTGAGTAATGTGATTCAGCTCTACAGCACGGAAGAAGGGAGGAAAACAATGTTTTCCCGCAACCGCTGCAATGGACAGGATGGCACGGGCGTCCCTCAATATCCCCGACCCAAAAAGAAAACTTCAGCGCCAAAGAGAAGGCAGCCTAATCCCAAAGTTGCTCTGGTGTTGCGTGGGAAAATTCATCGTTTCTTGCAGGGATCTGCAGATCATTCTGTCCAGCCTTCTGGTCTTTACTATGCTGGAATTGAGGAAGAGGATGAAGAGGGGGAAGAGGATGTTGAAAAGCTGCAGAACTACTGCAGAAGAGGATTAGCTTCAGCAGAGGTCTGCTGCTCACCTCAGGTGCCAAACGGACTTGAGCTGGGAGCGTTTTCTGGGGCAGCTTGTGTTGGGGAAGTGGAACTAAATCGAGAGGGAGGCATCAGAATTCCTTGCACTTTGCAGCACAACAGTAATTCGACAGTAGTTCAAAACCAAATCACCCAAGATCTAAATGGGACTAGGTTTTCGTCTGGAAGAAGACTTGATGGTGAGCCTAAAAGACAGACGGAGACTTTGCTGTGCAAGTTAAATATGGCGATGCTGGATGAAGTCGTGGAGGGGAATAATGAGGACTATCAAGAGGAAGAATCGAGTGCTATTGTTGAGCACATTCTTAAGGAATTGCGAGGGATCAACAAAATTCAAGAGGAGATTTCAGACTTGAGGGAGTACCTGTCATCTGTTCGTGGCTCTGTCGAGGAGGTCTCTAGCTGTGTAGATGCCGTCCTAATGGAGATCGAATGCATGCGGTCTGGAAACAAATCTGGTGTAGAGACTTGGCCAGGAGCAATGGGTGGCACTGAGGGTCACTCCCACCACACACACAAATCAAATAGCACTGTTAGTATAGGCTGCTACACTGTTGAATCCTCAAGTAGCTGCGGTGATATACTCTCAGAATATCAAGTCGTTGATGGGAAGCACAAAGAGGCACCAAGGCAGTCTGCTTTCACTAGTGTTAAGACTTCAAACCATAATGAACATCATCCTTTTACACAAGAAGCATCTAATCAAAGGTCTGATGTATCTCAAGGTGCAAGGAGAAGGAAGGTTAGCTTTGGTTACCTCGAGCGCCAGGATGGACAGGACTGTCCGAGCACCAGTTCCCTATCTTCGGGTCAGAGTTCCAAGTCTGAATCTGATCCAGAAAAACCCACCTCTGAACATGGGAAAGCAGGGGGTGAAAGTCAGACCTGGAACCCAATGGCTTTAAAACATAGTGGGAGTGGAGAGATTGGTTGGAGCGAAGATGATTCTTGCTCCAGACAAGGCAGTTTTGAAGAGGCAGAGTGCTGCATGGGTGAAGTGGACAGCTGGGACCCATCAAGAGCTGTAAGTACGTGTACGATGGGCACCTCAGATCAAATATCCATAGTATCTGGTAAACACTACAACTCTCCTGTTAGTACAAGCAATAGAGAAGATTGGAAGCTGTATGATGCAGAAATGCGGCCTGAAGAACCTGGTTTGGGCTGCCATAATTGCAAAGCAGATGGTAAATGTCCTCAGAGCTCTGTTTATCAGAATCACGTGTCGTCTTGTGAAAACTGCGTAGTTCCATTTAAAAGTGAGTCAACAGAAAGTGTGATGATTGAGCCATCTAGGAGCCTTCTATATGAAGGTACATGCAATCGAAATGTCCCCGATTGGAGGCCAGGCTCTGCTGATGACAGTAATGTGGCGTTTAATGTAAAAAAGTTTGGTAGAGCAGTTCTTGACTTCAAAACTGCCTTGCGGGGAGCTCTAAAGAAGATGGATGGAGCTAGTGCTACTTTGCCTGGTGAAAGGGTCGAAGTCCATACGCAGATCTCTCCATGTGAGGAACAGCAAGGAATGGTAAATGTCGTAAATACTGAGACACCAAATTTAGACATGCCTCAAATAGAGATGGAGACTACACAAACAGAAAAAAATTATTCTGAGCAGCCTCAAGCCATCGGTACTGAGAAAGGTTTCGTTGAGATACCTCAATGCATCTCCACCAAAGCAAGACCTGAATCGCCTCGTCACCAGCAAAATGTTGAACATTCAGAACATCCAAATTCTCCAGGGGTGGACTCCTCCACCAGTAATGCATCAGATGCTACATCTGGACATCCAACCAATGCTCATTTACCACAGTGTTTCTCTACAGACATTATCCCAGACTCTTTTTCCACCGAGGAACTAGCACTAGAAGAGGAGCAAAGAACTCTGGCGGGGGAAACGCAGCCTCCCACCGATTCCTCTACAGAAGGAGGTAGTGAAGCAGAGCTTAGTCAGCGGGAAGCACGTCGTCTGAAGTGCCTCAGGAGTTTCCAGCAGATTCTAAGGGAGAAGAGAGAGTCCAGAAGACAACTCAGTATAGTGACCATGTCAACATTTTCTGAAGATGATTTGAACCCAGGTATATTGAGTTTGGAGGCTCTAAAAACTTTCCTATTCATTGTTCTCCTTCATTGTCACGTGTTAGAAGTTCTTGTCTGAAGTTTCAAATTTGCAGTGTTAGTGAATTTCTGTGAACTCAATCTTTTGAAATTGATGTCAGAAAAGGAAAGCAAATCATTCTGATTTGCTTTTCCATGGCTATGCACATCAAACATGTCTCACAAATAACATTTAAACACTTTTTTGTATCTGTAAAATATCAGATCTCATCAGAAATGTAGCCAGTGGGTGTTTGGTCCTTTCCTGCAGATATATTAGCAAGCGTCCTGCTGGGTGTTAAACTAGTCTTGTTCCCCAGGCTCAAACAAACTAATTACACTCATCGAGTTGAAATGAAAACAAATCTGACATGAAAGTAGAGTGCAGTGAAAATTTAGGAGCCATTATAGATGAATAATACATCTCAGTGAAACTTTTATGAACTGTCTGGATCAATTGCGAAATCCCCACAGTTATGCAGTTCATGTTCTCGGTCCATATACACAGGGTTATTAAACTCCCTGTTTGCAGATGTAAATATGTTCTTGGACAACAAGTTTAATTGCATTATAATGTTATGTCTAGTTAAAGAGTGCTGTCTAGTTCCGGTTAAAAATGGTGTGATAGCTTGATGTGCTGTTTGTTGTTATTTTCAGATGAAAGCCAGGATGAAGATCAGGTTATATATTTTTCACATGGTTTAAAAAGTGCCTTGCTGTTTTATGTTTGCACTGCTAGAGATAAATAATGCTGTTTGAAGGTCTTTAGTGTGCATGGTGCTAACAGGCTCCCTTGATTTGGGTTTCCTGCATTGTTTTGAGTTACTTGTGTCTATGTTTTATTTCATTTTTGAAATCATGCCTTGTAGTCTATGCTGCATTGTAAACATTACACACATTTTCAGGCTGTGTTATTGATTGTGGCTCATTAAAGTATCCCTCCTGGTTATACTGTATAAAATAGAAACTGTGATGGCAGATTCATTTTAAGGCCTAGAGTTGCTGAGTCAGGGTTTTATAGTAACGATTTTTCCCTCAGCCTTTTTGTTTTGAGGGGCTTGGCATTACAGATGATTTTGCATAGGGAGTTTATTGATTTTGTTGCAATTACATTAACAATTAATCTCTTTTGGCGTAAGAAATGCTTCATTTAGTGCACAGCCTGTTGCCAAATGATGAGTTAAGAGATAAAATGATCTGTTTTTTGACACAGCACAGAGGTGGCATAAATGCTACTTCAATAATTTGTCCTAATTATGTAGTAAATAAAAATATTCTAAATATATAAAAAAATATTTTAAAGTTATTAAATTATTTTCTAACTTGTTTATTCCAATTTTGATATAATTGCTTCTTTGAAAGATAAGTCTTTATCTTTCTGCATTCACATCAAAAGCAAAAATACTTTCTCTTGTTAGATTTAGGTTACTATTGTGCATCTTGAAAGTAAATTAAATTGTGGTTTTCTGACAGGAAGTTACATTAGAGAGTTCTGAGCCTTTGCATGTCTAATCTTGTCTTGACTAGAATTGTTCTCATGACTGGAACATTCTGCTTGTATACTCATGAATACAGTGGTGAAATTCAATCAACCAAACTGCAGGGTTTTCTCTGTTCCTCTTTCTCCCCATTTCCCACGTTTTTTATTAAGTGCTGTTTTTGTTGTCTATGTGAAACATTAACATTTTATATTTGTTTTAATGCATCACAATTTGATCAACCTCTTAACAGAATATCAATGGAGACCATAATAAACATCCATGGGCCAAACCTGGGTATGATCTCTTACTCATTCACTTTCACTGTTTGAACCATGTTGTTGTTTAGCTGTTCTTTACCAAACATTCATTTTCCATTACTGGAATATCCGTATTATTATCTTCAGGGGAGGAGGAATATTTGGCATTGATAGCATGCCTGACCTTAGGAAGAAGAAGCCTATCCCCTTGGTTAGCGAAGTGGTGAGTGATTTTTATTATTATTATTATTATTATTTTCATATTTTTCCATATTGAAATGCAACATTGTCACATTTTTTGGTAATATTTCCGTGTCTACTAATTGTATCAAAATATTACTAATTATAATCTTCAATTGTAATGTAACTCTTATCTAATATAACTGAAAGTTTAGCTGAAATCTGATCTGATCTTTTGTCATAATTTTTTTCTTAATGCTTTCCTAGGCCATGGTAAGTAAACCTGTATATATATATATATATATATATATATATATATATATATATATATATATATATATATATATATTTATTTATTTATTTTATTTAATTTTATTTTATTTTTAGTTTTTTCAGCTTTTACTCAAAGCAGACTGAAAGGGAATCCTATATCCTACACATTTTGTTAGGCATATGTTTTCATTTTTTAACTAAATTGTTATTTAATCTATAACAAGGTGTCTTAAAAAGACATGATGTAAGAAGATTCCAGTGACAAGCAATTTGTCTGTCCACACTAAAGGCAAAAGTGCTGTCATTTTTTCCACACACAAAAAATATGATATATATTATACAGATGTAGATTATATGTCAAAAATGATTTGTGCTCAGTTTCATTTTCAGTGTGATACCATCATCTTTGATTTGCTGCTCGATTCTGGTGTGATAGAAGTAATACTACATCACCAGTGAATGAACATATGACATTCTGTCTCAGAAGGGTTTGATATTACAAGTGGTGTGTTTTTGTTTATAATGGATTTTGGTGTTCAAGTCAATGTAATTTTCCAGCAGTCTCGTAATAGAATGTCTTCTCTTCACCCTTAAAGAGGGACATCTTATGTGACTGGTGCATTAAAAACCAGACAAGTGTGCATACGATTGAGAAACTGAGCTCTATTTGAAGTGCTCGTCTTCTCCTCCAGTTCACTGACATGCCCATGAGTCAGAAATGGGGAACGTTCATCAATCAGTCTTTGTTGCGACACAATAAAACTGAAACCCACACAGATACATTTGACGTGTGGAGGGGACAAAAAAAAAAAGCAAAATAAAAACAGGCTTGATCTGAAGCTTGTGACTTGCACAACAGTTTTCATGCCAACAAACGCTTCTTCTTTTTTTTTTTTGTAGTAAAAGATTTTTAAGCTGAATATAAACAAAGGTTATCGCTCAACTCTGGGAAAACTCGATTCTGAATGGTCAGTCGCTGAATTTGGTGGTCAAATATTCTGTGTAATCAAACATGGACCCTACAGTCATATATTAAACATATATTGTACAAACATTTTATCATTAGAAGTTAATATATATATTAACCTACATATAAATTGCAAAGAGTAACATTATTCAATAGTGCATTATCCAATAATAATATATTCCATAATAGTGGTGTTCATTGGTTAAACACTTGCTTTAACATTAAACATTTACAATATGTTGCCCATAATTAGAGCTTTCAAGAATTTTATACAAGTGATAAATATTCTCATATGTTTTATCCTTCATTATTTTGTCTAGATTTTAATACTTTCTGTTAATAATCATTTAGATGTACCATCCACATGATAAATAAGGGAAAAAATACATGGATTTCATTGGATTTGTATGAAGCTGCAACTTGATGTTTTTTCTTTTGTTTGTAGAAATAACATTTTCTCCTAGCAATGTAATATCGATCCTTGTAGTTAGCTTTCAGGCCTTTTTTCATTGACTGAACCTGAGCCATGACCTGCCAGCTCCCTCACTCACCCTGTACCACAATTGACTTGCTGAGCAATTGGTGGCTGGAGAAAAGATAAAGCCAGGCCATTTGCGTGTTTGAATCACTGTCATTAGCTATGAGAGGCTAAATTGTGCTCTTATCTCTGTTCTCATGGAAAATCAATCTTTGGAGTATTGGTCTGCCTTTAGCTATGTAACAATCACCGAGAGTTCAGCATGTTATCAACGGTCTATCTAGGCTGGTATTTGTGTGTGTTGTTGGTACTGTTCTTTATTATGGTATTTCTTTCTTTACGGAGTTAGCTATGAAATGCTAAAAGCTATTTAATTAGGCATGGTACCCTTAATGGCTGAATAGTACTTGGCATATTTGAAATGTATTTATCAGGATTAACCCCTTGAGATGTACCATCTAGTTTTCGAGGGGGTCCCATAATGTATCACAATATTAATGGGAATGTAGTAGACACAAGCATAGAACAGCATTTGCCAGGTGTTTAAGGAAACATTAAAGACAGTTTTGCTAAACCCACTGGGAGAGCACAAAATGGTATGAGTACTACTATTACTAGTTGTTAATAATTAGGCACATGTTCATATTCATCCTTTGTTCCCCTCTCAGTCTCTTGTGCAGTCCAGGAAAGCTGGGATCTCGCATGCATTAGCTGCACGCTCTTCATTGAAGGACGAAGAACTGGTAAGAGTTGCAAAATACACAAACATCTGTCATCTATCTGCTTCTCACTTTATCAAGTCGTTCGTGTTGTAACAAGAGTAACGACAGAGATTTTCTTCTGCATTGTGACATACATTTGAGTGAAACAGATTATTGAAAAAGAGCAAATGGAGTGCAGGACTTGGTTCTATCATTGGTTGTTGATTGGATGGAGGCAGTAGATTGTGGGCGGGGTAAACGATTAGAAGAGTCCAGCATATGTTACCAGAGGGAAGAAAAAAATGAAATGAAATATGCATGGATAAACTGCTCAGACGATGCTTTTAAAAAAAAAGGCATTGCAAAAAGGAAAATAAGTTACTACTCACTGAAAAGCCATGATTGACATCATTGATGATCAATGTCATGTGGTCACATGTATTATAACCAGTAACCATGTGACAGTTTGAATGTAATTTTCAATAAATGATTTGATTTGTATCATATGTCTTCATTAAAAAGTAATAAATAATGCTTACATACTTAAATATGTATTTTTTAAAATTAAAATAAATAATTATGTCTTTCAGCAGACTTTCAAAAGTAATATGCAGTAGCACACCAATCATTTGTGTAGCTTTATTACATTAACTGTGCTTTTTATAGCTTGACAGCATCTGTCTCCTTTTAATTTCATTGCATGGCATTGTGTTTTTCGTGTTGGAATGATAATAGAGTAATTGTTGACACAATTCTAGTTATAATGTCTTTTATCAAAATGTAAATGTACCCTTCAAAATGCTCTGGATTGATGAATGTTTTTGAAACATTTTTCAAAAAAAAAATGTATGCCACCTACACTTTATGTAGATAAAGATGTGATGTGGCTCTCATTTGGTCATCAGTTTGACACCTGTCTGCCCACTTCCATAACTACACCTACAACATGAACCAGGACCAGAATTTATAAAGAGCATCTTTGTACTCTTACCTTTTTACTTCTCAATGCTTTTTTCTATTTTCAGTTTGAACCATTCTTAACTACTTCATGATTTTTCATTTCAACACGTCCTACATGTGATCTGGGGTTTGTTTTGAAATGTCTTCTTCAGGGTTGCGTCTAGGGCCCGTTTCTGGCAGAACCTATTTTCAGTGTATTTTCTCTCTCTGTAGAAGAATCACGTGTACAAGAAGACCCTTCAGGCTCTGATTTACCCTATTTCTTGCACGACACCCCATAACTTTGAAGTGTGGACGGCCACCACGCCTACCTACTGCTACGAGTGTGAGGGTTTGTTGTGGGGCATCGCGCGGCAGGGCATGCGCTGCTCAGAGTGTGGAGTCAAATGCCACGAAAAATGCCAGGAGCTTCTCAACGCAGACTGTTTACAGAGTGAGTCACCAACCAAATACTGAAAAACAAGCAACAACAAAACAAGCCTAAATGTGTTATTACTTTAGTGTTCATGCAGCAATTATTTCTTTTTTTAAGCACTATCACTTATGAATATTACATCTGTGCCATTGACAAATGCTTTTTTAATGAAAGTAACCAACTCGGTGAGGAGAAAGCATGTAAAAATGAGTAAGAAATATTTAAGATTACGCACCATGCAATTTAAGAAGTATTTGCCAAAAATGCAAAAAGCATAAAAAGTATACAGTCTTTGTCATGTTTTTGATCCCTTTTTTTATTGCATGTTTTATTTTGCGATTAAATGATATTATTAAACACTTGCTAGGAGCTGCTGAGAAGAGCTCCAAAACGGGAGCAGAGGACAGAACCCAGCATATCATATCGGCCATGAAGGACCGCATGAAGATCCGAGAGAGGAACAGGCCTGAAATCTTTGAAATTATAAGGCTTGTGTTCAATATGACTAAACTGAACCATGCTCAGCAGATGAAGGCCATCAAACAGACTGTGCTTGACGGAACATCAAAGTGGTCTGCCAAAATCTCCATCACGGGTACGGAAGCAGGGACAGCTGTTATTGCTCTGATACCTTTCAGTAATCTACATTTTCAAGGAATGGTTATATAAATGCAGATTTCTAATAGAGCTTTTAATAATATGCACTGTGCCAGCATTGGAATACATTTTTCCTTTTTTTTTTACTGATTGTGGGTTAATCTTACAAGAGTCTGTGTGTTCATGTGCGTGTTCCAGTGGTGAGCGCTCAGGGCCTGCAGGCTAAAGACAGAACCGGTTCCAGTGATCCGTATGTGACCGTTCAGGTTGGCAAGACTAAGAAGAGAACCAAAACTATCTACGGTAACCTCAACCCTGTGTGGGAAGAGACGTTCAACTTGTGAGTCTTATAAAATATTTTCTCTTCTCTTTGTTCTTTTGGAATCCTGTCTTTTATCTGCTGTGTTCTTATTTTCATTTCTTTTCAATGTAATCAGGAAATTATTGCTTAGGTGTTGTTGTATGTCATCACCTTTTTCTCCAAAGGTTTCTTAGGAGAAGTAAAAAATAGAAACAAGAGTATAGAGCTGTAAAATAAATGTGATTAGCATAGCTCAGGTAATTTGGTTGGTATTGGGATCTCTGATATCTTTAAATGCACACTTTGGTATCTTGGAAAATCTGATCACAGTTTGTTTGATTGAGATTTCTTTTCTGACCCCACAGGAGATACATAAAATTACTCGAGCTTTTGCTCAGGACAAGAAAAATAAAAAAATCTGAGAAGCAGGAGACTTCAGCAAAAGTGTCTATTTGCTCTCCATGTTATCATATTGCAGGCTAGAAGAAATAATTAGGTATTAATATAAGATTTTAAAGAGACCTCATTGGCAAATTTTCTGTGCTACAGGCTTGCAAGTCAAAGTCAAGTGAAAGATTTTAATTGTCATATGTACAGGGTACAGTGGGTACAGTGCACAATGAAATTCTTACATGGGAAGCTTTCTTGCAGAACTAAGACAACAACAAATGATTTACAAAAAATATGAGGCAGATTTTAAAGGCGAATTTAAAGCATACACTACTTTTAAAAAGTTTTATGCAGGAAGAAAGTACTGCCTTTCATTACGTTTTACCAATAATCTAATATGGCATAATACAGCAGAAATGAAACGATAATCTTTAAAATAATCTATAAAAGATCCTGTGCGTTACTGTGATATTGCCATGGTTAAGCAGAGTTGTAAGACAAAACTGCATGAACCCCCCTCCCTTAACCATGGTAATGTTGTGCCTTACCTTTTTTTTTTAATAACCCGTTGTATATAAAACCTGTTGTTTATAAAAGCAATAACATATGTGACCCTGGACCACAAAACCAGTAATAAGGGTCAATTTGTTGAAATTGAGATTTATGCATCATCTGAAAGCTGAATAAATAAATAGGTTTTCCACTGATGTATGGTTTGTTAGGATCAGACAATATTTGGCTGAGATACAACTATTTGAAAATCTGGAATCTGAGGGTGCAAAAAAATCAAAATATTGAGAAAATGCCCTTTAAAGTTGTCCAAATGAAGTTCTTAGCAATGCATATTACTAATCAAAAATTAAGTTTTGATATATTTACATTAGGAAATGTACAAAATATCTTCATGGAACGTGATCTTTACTTAATATCCTAATGATTTTTGGCTTAAAAGAAAAATCGATCATTTTGACCCATACAATGTATTTTTGGCTATTGCTACAAATATACCCCAGCGACTTAAGGCTGGTTTTGTGGTCCAGGGTCACATATTTTCAAGGATATTTTCAAGAATGTTGGTAACCAAACAGTAGCTGGTAGCCATTAACTTCCATAATTTAAAAAAAATAAATACTATGGAAGTCAGTGGCTACCAACAACTTTTGGTTGTTTGGTTACGAATAGAAGAAAGAAATTCATACAGGTTTGGAGCAATTGAGGATGAGTAAATGATGACAAAAATTTCATTTTTGGGTGAACTATCCCTTTTAAAAAAATCATTTTTTAATGAAAATGAGCTAATACTTTATTAAAAACAAATTTATTCAATAAGCTATCACAGTAAACAATTCTTACTAGTAATACAGTTAAGTTCATTAACATAACTGTACACTGTTTACAGTTGTCAAAAAACATAGGAACTTGTGTTAATATTGTTTAGTTGTTAACTTTGTTGAAATCACAACTCTCTTTTATGAAGCAGCTGTGATTTGTTCACAAATGTACCTTTTCCTCACTAGTGAGTGCCACAATTCATCAGACCGCATTAAACTGCGTGTGTGGGATGAAGATGATGATATAAAGTCTCGTGTGAAGCAGCGTCTGAAGAGGGAATCTGATGACTTTTTGGGTCAGAGCATTATCGAGGTCCGAACCCTCAGCGGAGAAATGGATGTCTGGTACAACCTTGGTAAGTTTATCTGCCTATGTACTGTTTCATTGTGGGGTGTTATTGAATTTTTTTTTAAATGATCTTTTTTTTATTCTTTTGACAGTACTGTAGCACTCCTGATATTAAGCTGTACAGGCATGACATCAATTTGTAGACAAACTTGAAGTCTAATTTGCTGTGGGTCCTCTCTGGAATTTTGAAAAAGGTTTTATGTTTTGTTCTACAAAATAATTTGCACGCCGTTACATCTCAAACATGAATTTTGAAACCTTCATGTGCTTTAATGCAAGTTGTTAAAAAAAATGAAAGCTGAAGTTGCTCCGGAAGGGCTAATGAAGACCTTATTTTTCTCATAAATCTAAAACTGATATTTGAAAAAACCCATTAGAAATTCTCAAGCGAACCCATGACTAGACAGTGGTAATTTTCTTAAGAGTTTTAGGACTACAAACTGAATGGCTCCATTGTATGTCACACAAGAAATGAAACCATCTGTCTGTTTAAGTGTTTGCAGTTGCCGTGCAGGTCATAAATGATCTACGCCTAAAATATCAACTGTAATTTGTAATGATATATACATGTTATTTAATTCTTAATGTTGTAATAAGCCTAATCCCATAAAAATCCTATAATGGAATGATTTGCATGCATTTAGATCAAAGAAAAGATTGTAACTGTGAAATATGCCAAATTTTGCTTTAGCTATTCATGAAAACTTGCATAATAATGTTACAGAAATGAGAAAGTTGTTCTTCAGTTTTTCAGTACATTTGTCTAATCTGTTCTGTAAAATGGTTTCTAAAACAATACATTGTTTCTGATAGAACTATTCGGTATTAGTATTCATTTTAAAATCTTGAGTTTTTTGTCTTTACATTTGAAGATATACTGTTTGTTTTCTCTTGAAAAAAAAAAAAAGAAAAAGTTGATTAAATGTTACTGGATCTACTACTATACTTGGATCAAGGGTCACCATTACAAGATGCGATAAATGAAGAATTGTCTTTCATATCAGATATGTAATGGCCATGTGTTATCTTGCAGAAAAACGCACAGACAAGTCAGCGGTATCAGGGGCCATCAGACTGCAGATAAGTGTGGAAATTAAAGGAGAAGAGAAAGTGGCCCCTTATCATGTTCAGTACACCTGTTTGCACGAGGTAAACCTCTACACACACCACTTTGAATTCTTTTTAGATGACAAGTGTCTGTATACACTATTGTGCAAAAAATGTGGGGTTATAAGTTTTTAAAAGAATTTACTTTTATTCAGCGAGGATGCATTAAATTATTCAAAAGTGACCATAATGACCTTCATATTGTTAAAAAATATTTCTATTTGAAATAAATGCTGTTGCTTTGAACTATTCATCGACGAATATATCATGGTTTCCACAGCAGCACAACTGTTTACAACATTGAAAATACTGCAAAATACTGTGCAGCAAATCAGTATTTTAGAATGATTTCTGAAGGATCATGTGACACTGAAGACTGGAGTAATGATGCTGAAAATTCAGCTTTGCATCACAGGAATGAATGACATTTTAAAATATAATAAAACGCTTGTTTTAAATTGCAATTGTATTGTACAATTTTAACTGAAGTTTGCATCAAATAAATGCAGCCTTGGTGAGAATAAGGCTGTGAAAATATTACAAATCTTACTAAAATCTGATCCTAACATAAATCATATCTATTATATTAACTGTATGCTTGAAAGCAAACAACACACAGTCATTTCTATAGCAAAGCACATCACTGAGCCTCTTTCTCCCTCTCTTTTTTTGTAGAATTTTTTTCACTTTGTGACAGACATTGAAGGACAAGGTGTGGTGAAGTTGCCCACGGCACGAGGAGATGATGCCTGGAAGGTCTACTTTGATGAGGTTGCTCAGGATATTGTAGACGAATTTGCCATGCGCTACGGAATAGAATCCATCTATCAGGCCATGACGTAAGCCCTGGAGCATTTTGTCTGTATTCTGACAGTCCTTTGCTGTCAATAGGAAATATCTGCTGGTAGCATTGTGTAACCACATTAATGCCCATCAATAATCAGTCAGTCTTAAGACCTATTGATCCTATTAGAGGTATTTAAATGGTGGGAATATAGTAATTGCTCACCCTCATGTTGTTCCAAACCCTTAAGACCTTTGTTCATCTTCGGAACACAATTTAAGATATTTTTGATGAAATCTGAGAGCTTTCTGACCCTGTTCAAAGGTACAAATGCACATCAAAGACTGACACGGAAGAGAAAAAATTGTTGAATGAAGTCATCGTTTTTGTTTGCGTTTGCACATAAAAAGTATTCACGTAGCTTCATAAAACCGCTGATGTCACATGGACTATTTTAATGATGTCCTTACTACGTTTTTGGGCCTTGAATGTGGTAGTTGAATTGCTGTCTATGCAGGGTCAGAAAGCTCTCAGATTTCATCATTTGTGTTCTGAAGATGAATGAAGGTTTTATGGGTTTGGAACAACATGAGCATAACTAATGACAGAATGTTCATTTTTGGGTGAACTCTCCCTTTAATTATAAATCATTCTGATAACTAAATCTATACTAACCTAGACTTCTGTCTGTTCAGTAGTGGGGCTTGTTTTGGTGAGAGGCAGTCAATCACAATAGACTTGTTGTTTATGAGATGAGAAGTCCAGATACTCATATTTATTAAAGGAAATGAATATCAGATATTTAAAAGTGACATTTACTATTATTACATAACTGTACAACGGTTAAGTAATAATAGTAAATGTCACTTTTCGAATAATAAAAGCATTCTCTGTTTCTTACTTTATGTCTGTGTCTGTCCACCTGTAGGCATTTTGCGTGTCTGTCCTATAAATACATGCTGCCTGGTGTTCCTGCGGTAATGAGCACACTCCTGGCCAACATCAACGCATTCTACGCTCATCCCACCTCAGTCACCAATGTCTCCGCCTGTGACCGTTTCACTGCCTCCAACTTTGGGGTAATGCTAACTTAGCATCGCATACAGCCAATATAGCCTGACCAAAGGACAGTTTAGGGTTTGATTGTTCCCTGGGTCCATCAATAGTAAAGCTGCTCGGAACAATGACAAAAAATAGTGATGTAGCTTTACGTTTTCTTTGTTACTAAATGAAAAACTACCTTGTTATTAGAAAAGCTACAGTATTTTGAATACAGCTGTGCTTTTGTATAAATGTGCAGACATTTGAAAGAAATTATTTTATTCAATAAGCATGCATGAAGTGACAACAAAGAAATGTTGTCATAAAAGATTTATATTTGAAATAATTGTTCAAATAAATTCCTTTCAACTTTGTGTTCATGAAAGCATCTTGAAATAAATGTGTCGCCATTTCCACAAAAACGTCACAACTGTTTTCAGCATTGGTAATATAAGAAATGTGTCTTGAGCACCAAATCAGTACATTAGAATGATTCCTGAGGGATTATGTGACCCTGAAGACTGGAGTAATGGCTGCTGAAACCACAGGAGTAAATTATATTAAAAATATATTAAAATAGATATACAGATTAATATTAAATATATATTAAAACATTTCTTTTATATAGTAATGTTCTTCTAAAATATTAGTTTTTAATGTATTTTTAAAAATCATTTAACGTAAAATAGGATAACATTTAAAACAACCCTAAACTTTTGAACAGTAGTCTGAATTACTGAGTAGTTTAATGATACTGATGCATACAATATAATCTGAAAAATCCCCACAGCTAATGCACAGACTAACTGATTATCTGTCTTGAACATGTAAACACAGAAAAGTGGAGTGATACACACATTGAAAAGTCCTAGTGCTATTGAACTAAATGTCAGCGCTTTTGGAATGTTCTCAGCCAAATTCAAAGACCGGAAATACCTGTTGTATAAGATATAATGTCACATTTGATCACAGACCGATAGTGAGTTTGACTGTTATAATCAGAGGCTCTCAAACGACACAGCTGAGGATGATATCGTGCCAGCTCATCCTATCAAAGCATAAATACAGCTGCTTGGATTTGTGCACAGCACAAACTCTCCAGTTCCCTCCTTTTCTTGTGCTGGACCCTTCTGCTGTAGGAGTCTTGCTCATACAAGGATTTTGAAAAGATCCAGCATGGTGAATAACTGAGACCTTGTCAGTGTCCCTGAACCTTTGATTCCCTTTCAGGTTTTCTCATTGCCATCAGACGGATTTATCCAAAAGCCTGTCTGTGCTGTGTTTGTTCAGTATGTTTTTGTTCATGTGTGTATGTGTGTCCTTGGCTCAAGGTCTAGATTCCATTCAAAGTGAGATTGGTGTCACAGAAACACATCTTGTGGGGCTAGTTTTTGCTCTGACTCCATAACTAAATCATACTTTGCCTTTCAAAACACAAAAAGAAACAGCCAATCCTTTTTTGGTTTGTTAAATTTTGTTCACCACTGACTCATTTTTCGCTCTGTTAATGCAGAAAGATCGCTTTGTTAGACTGCTGGATCAGCTCCATAACTCTCTCCGAATTGACCTGTCAACATACAGAGTAAGTATTCATCATGTTCATTACCTTAACCTAATCTACAGGCGCAGTTGATGCAGTCTAGGATGGTGTGGTGTAAAACAAATTACAGCTTAGTTGGAAAATGACGCAGATTAAAAAATATTTTGCTTACACATGTTGTTGTTTACCTTCGTTTAGTTCTTTTTTTGTCATCCCATTTTATTCTTTGTTGTCAAACTGCATCTTATATTTCTCAAGCTCTTCTCTGAAACCGTTGTCTCCTTGGTAAACTTTTGAAGATGTTTTTTTATTAGGGCTGGCGGTTATTTATTTATTTTAATACTGATAGATCTTTAGTCATTATTAAGTCATTAATCTTTAAAACATTTCATTATTATTTTATAATCACCAGAACCAGAAAGAGCTTTATTGCCAAGTATATTTGCACATACAAGGAATTTGTTTTGGTGACAAAAGAAGCTTCCAGTACACAGAGAAACAGCATACAGATAATAAAAAATAAAGATATGTGAGTAAAATACATGTATATTATATACAAAATTTGTATGTACAGGTGTTCTGTCCATCCATCCATTCTTCAAGCCACTTGTCCTCTGTAGGGTCACAGGGATGCTGGAGCCTTGGACTAGCATCTCGGGCAGCATATTTTACTTTATTATTATTATTATTATTATTAATGGATTTTTATGGTTTAACATTAAAAGTGAGGTCATGGAAAAGAGTAAAACCATGCAATTTATGCATAATGGGCATTTCTGCGAAATGTTTGAATGTGACCTTCATGTAACAAAGAGGAAAAAAAAAATCAAACTTTGAATAAAAATGTTGTAAAATGTTTGTTTTATGCTCAAATCATGATTCGCCAATCAGTTTACATATGTAGCATATATTTATTTATTATTTAGAATTATGTGTTTCAGAACTATGTTCGTTATAGTGCAGTTTGAGATGCAGCTGATCACAGTCAGGTCTATATATATGTTTTTCCATTGGTTTTGGGAGTGTCTTGCATGTATACATTTTATAAAGATTAATAGACTTGATCAGTAAACATTGTCCGTGTGAATATATATAAGTGATGCGTTGTTCATGATTGTTACTTCTCCTCAAGTATTCATTTCACCAGCGTCATACTGTGCTTCTCACTCAAGCTTCCTGTGATCTTCATTCTGTCCCTTTGATCTCCAGAATAATTTCCCAGCCAGCAGTAAACCACGTCTAGCAGATCTCAAATCCACAGTGGATTTGCTGACCAGCATTACATTCTTCAGGCTGAAGGTAAGATAACGTACCTCTAAATCAGATCAAGCAATGGCATGCAGTAATGCATTTCTTGTTGTTTTTTACAGGGATGTAGGTCTTATTTGTTATACATATATTGAGAGACAGATCCTATAGAGATGAGTAATTCAATTGTGTTTCATATATTCTTGAGTAAATGCTCAGTCATTTCTGTCTGCCTGAGTTTATACAGTACAAGAGGATAATAGAAGGTTTGAGATGAAGATTGATTTGTTTGTGCTGTAAGAGAGAGGCTTTTGTGCAGGCTTTCATAACGGAGATTAGTCACTATTGATTTGTTAGCGGGTGTTGCATTGTTTTTGTATAGATGTATTCTTGTCTTCTCTGGCGCCCCCTGTGTCCAGGTTCTGGAACTGCAGTCTCCCCCGCGTGCTGCCCATGTGGTCAGGGACTGTGTGAAAGCGTGCCTCAACTCCACATATGAGTACATCTTTAACAACTGCCAAGAGCTATACAACAGACAGTTCCAGCCAGCCGCGGAGCCTGTGAGTAAATACATTCGCATCATGCACAGGTGTATGTTTGCATACACACAGATGGGATGTGTACGCTTGTGTTTGACAGTAAGTTTGGATAACTCTGTTTAGATGATGTCATTATCAGAGGAATTTCTCATGGGTAATACCAGCATTTCAACATGGGACATCAGCCTGAAATGAGTAATATTTCATAGAATTTATCTGTTACCATAGAGACCACGTTTGTTCATAAAGGTCAGGCACATGAATCATTAATTCTGAGTTTCTTTCATAGACTTTTAAAGAGACTATATATCTATCTGTCTATATATTTATCTGTCTGTCTGTCTAACGTTCTGTCATTCTGTTGTTCTATCTGACTGTCGTTGTGTCTGTCTATCGGTCTGTCATTCTGTCTTTCTATCTGTCTGTCATTCTGTTGTTCTATCTGTCTGTCTGTCATTTTGTCTGTCATTTTGTCTGTATGTCGTTGTGTGTCTGTCTGTCATTCTGTCTGTCTGTCTGTCATTCTGTCTGTTTGTCATTGTGTCTGTCTGTCTGTCTGTCTTTCTTTCTGTCTGTCTGTCGTTGTGTGTCTGTCATTGTGTCTGTCTGTCGTTGTGTGTATCTGTCATTGTGTCTGTCTGTCTGTCATTGTGCGTGTCTGTCATTGTGTCTGTCTGTCTGTCTGTCGTTCTGTCTGTCTGTCGTTGTGTCTGTCTGTCTGTCGTTGTCTGTCTCTCATTGTGTCTGTCTGTCTGTCGTTGTGTTTGTCTGTCATTCTGTCTGTCTGTCATTCTGTCTGTCTGTCTGTTTGTCATTGTGTCTGTCTGTCTGTCTATCTGTCTGTCGGTCTGTCATTCTGTCGTTCTATCTGTCTCTGTCTGTCTGTCATTGTGTCTGTCTGTCGTTGTGTGTATCTGTCATTGTGTCTGTCTGTCTGTCATTGCGCCTGTCTGTCTGTCATTGTCTATCTGTCTGTCTGTCTGTCTGTCGTTGTGTCTGTCTGTCGTTGTCTGTCTCTCATTGTGTCTGTCTGTCTGTCTGTCGTTGTGTCTGTCTGTCATTCTGTCTGTCTGTCATTGTCTATCTGTCTGTCTGTTTGTCATTGTGTCTGTCTGTCTATCTGTCTATCGGTCTGTCATTCTGTCGTTCTGTCTGTCTCTGTCTGTCTGTCTGTCTGTCATTGTGTCTCTCTATCTGTCTGTCATTCTGTCATTGTGTCTGTCTGTCGTTGTGTCTGTCTGTCTGTCTGTCTGTCGTTGTGTGTCTGTCATTGTGTCTGTCATTGTGTCTGTCATTGTGTCTGTCGTTGTGTCTGTCGTTGTGTCTGTCTGTCGTTGTGTCTGTC
The DNA here is from genome assembly GCA_021397915.2 of Tor tambroides. NCBI lineage: Eukaryota > Metazoa > Chordata > Actinopteri > Cypriniformes > Cyprinidae > Tor > Tor tambroides. The sequence continues at coordinate 133,690 of JAFVLL020039491.1, read as the reverse complement.
TGTCATTGTCTGTCTGTCTGTCTGTCATTGTGTCTGTCTGTCTGTCTATCGGTCTGTCATTCTGTCGTTCTATCTGTCTGTCTGTTATTGTGTCTATCTGTCTGTCATTCTGTCATTGTGTCTCTCTGTCTGTCTGTCGTTGTGTCTGTTGTTTTGTCATTTTATCTGTGGTATTCTGTCACTTTTATGCCATTCTGTTGTTTTATGTCGTTCTATCTATTTCTTTCTATATCTGTTTTTCTGTATCTATCTTTTTTGTTGTTAATTGGTTATTTTATCTGTTGTTTGGTCTGACTGTCATTCTGTCTAATGTTCTGTCATTTTGTCTGACATTTTATGTTGTTCCTTATCTTGTTTTGTCTGTTATTTTATCTATTGTTCTATCCACCTGTTTATCTATCTTTATCTGTCCATCTATATATTGTTCTTTCGTTCTATCATTCTGTGTCTATTGTCATATCATGCAATTGTTTATACAACAGAAACCACAAGAAAAGAAAGAGGTAGAAGAGGGTGAAGAAGAGGAAGACAAGAAGGATGAGAAGGAGGAGGAAAATGCTGCTGTAGAGGAACCAGGACCAAGCATACAGAATTTGGACTTCTGGCCCAAACTCATCACCTTAATAGTTTCCATTATAGAGGAGGACAGGAACTCCTACAGCTCCATCATAAATCAGTCAGTCACTGCACAGATACAAACACAATATCGCACGCAAACACACTGAGCTGTTATGTTTGACCTAGTGTGTCCTGTGCAGGTTTCCTCAGGAGCTGAACGTGGGGAAGGTCAGTGCTGAGGTCATGTGGACACTCTTCGCTCAGGACATGAAGTATGCACTGGAAGGTATGAAGAAATATACATTTATATGTATGGGAAGCATGTTTGCCCTTAAAGGGGTCATGAACTGAGAAACCAAAATTCCCTTGATCTTTTAACATATAACATATAGTTCACTGTACTATAAAAATATCCTGTAAATTTTAGAACTCAAAACTTTCTTGTTAGTCTAAAAACAGCTTATATTGAAGGCAGTCTGCCAAAATGACAGATTGTGGAATGTATGACTGACGTAATAGTGTGGCTAAACACCGCCTCCACATCACTGCCTGTGTTTAGCCCCTCCCACCGATTCACGCATTTAGTGTAAATAACGAGAGGAAAACACAGGTCTACGCAGAAATCAAATGATAAAGAATGCTCTGATGACAACAGGATGCTGTACAGTGCCAAGTTGTGGAAAATCAGAGTCTTCGCATCACCTTCCTTCTGATCCCAACATTTGGAAAAAATGGATAAACTTTATTTTTAAGGAAGTTCAAAGACCACGTCAGTAAGAACTTGGTCCTTTGTCTGTTCGTTTTATTGTGGATTCGTTTACAAACAAAGCACAATTTGACGCGGGATTTTCAGAAAGATTGAAACAAAATACGATGCTGTTCCAACTTTATTGGATCAACACACAAGTGTGAGTAAGTTTAAGCTAAATCACACCAGCGTCCATCTGTAAAGGATGTAGGCTGTCAAACATACACAACTGTTAGCCAATCACAGCAGTGGGCATTTACTTTCGAGTCTACAATCCGCCACGCCTATTCAAATGGAGCGTTCTGATGAGGGGGGTTAGAAACAGGACAGAAAATAGCCTAATACTTCTAAATTATGTTTTTTGATGTAAAAATCTTGATAACATTGTAAGTGGATCTCAGAGAACAGTACAAAAAAATAAAAAAGGCAGTTCATGACCCCTTTGAAGTACGGCTGTGTTCTCTACAAATTTATTTGATATTACTCCTAACATCATTCCATCTTTCCTTTTTTCGGTCTCTGTCTTCAGTTCTTAATCATATCGTCTACAAACATTGGAAGAATGGTAAAGGTCATAATGCTATAAGGCCCTTTGGAGTCATGAGAGTGTGAACTTGGGCGTACTTGTTATAGATGCAAGATAAATACACCACTCTGTTGCACGCCAAGTAATGTGTTCCCTCAAAGGGGGCATAATCTACACTTCTGTAACATTTTATTTTTTTTAAACCTTTTTTATGTTAATTAACATTTCTTTGCACGTAGTTTAGTTTACATGAACATATTCCGTCGCCAGTTCTTTGACCCTTGAATTAATCTAGCCGTTTTTACTACTGTACCTTTGAGAAGTAAAAGGTGTGAATTTGCAAATGAAATGAGTTGTGATTCCAACATATTAGGCACTGCCTCATCGTTTAAAAACAGCTTCTATAGCTTTGATACCAAGTGGAATGTCAGTAGAGTTAAGGTGATCAAGTACAACATCTGCCTTGCGTCCTCCTTACTACCTCACCATGATTATGTGGGCCAAAAAGTGTTGAATAATAAATATGGCCGGTGTTGTGTTAATCTGCTCATTCTTGTGACTATGCACATGAATGACTTGTTTTGCAGTTTAGTTTTAATCATTTTCAGGGTGGGCAGGAGAGGGAGCTTTGCATTGTTAAGGTTTCATTTCAAAAGAGCAAAGCAAATCCTGTTTTCGATGATAAAACCCCTTTAAAGGTTCAAAGCACTCTTTTTGGTCTCAAGTCCTCGCTCTCTCATTGCTACAGCAGAGTTAGAGAATAGAACCCTCTGGTTTCCTTTTAGATATTCCAAGTAGGAGTAAACTAGAGTTAGACTCCTCATTGAAAAAATGATCTTTTCCTTTTGATGCAAGCATCCTTTTCTTTTGAAACCACCTCTTTCATTGCACACCTGCACCTTTTTTCTGTTCTTCCTCAAGTGTTCTTCATCTCTCCATTCTCTCCTGCCTTGTTTTCTTGATTTTAGCACCTGCCACATTCCATATTCGCAGACTTGATTTTTATGCTGGTAAGACATACTGTATGGTTAAGTGTCTGTGAGAGTTTATGTGTGCACATGTAAACTACTGTTCAAAAACGTTTGCGGGTTGGTAAGATTTTTTGATGTATTTGAAGAAAGTCTCCCCAAGGCTGCATTTGAATTTATCAAAATTAAATTTAAATATAAATGTATTTCTGTTATGTTAAAGCTGAATTTTTAGCAGCCATTTCTTTATTTTTTATTATTGTATTTGTATTTTTTATTGTATTTTTTATTTGACATTTTATGGACGATTATTAGCAGCTTTTTTATTATTATCATTATTATCAGTGTTGAAAACAGTTTAATATTTTTGTGGAAACCATTATACATTTTTACGTTGGGAATGTAATTCTGAATATAAAATTCAAAAGAACAGGCATTTATTTGAAATAGATTCTTTTTTATAACAATGTGTACTGTCACTTTTGATCAATTTAATGCATCCTTGCTAAATAAAAGTATTAATTTATATTTGTAAAAAATCATGCAGTCTTCAAATTTCTGAATCGTAGTGTATGTGTGTAAAATGCATTTCTAAACATTAGCCTCTGTGAGTGAGTACAGCTAGAGACTTTCAGATAGATAAAGCAGTTCATTCTTAGTTTATAGCCCGTTGAAGAATACATATGTTGAAGCCGAAGGAGAGTAAATGTTTATTGGGTGAATTTGTGACAAGGTAAGATGAAATTGAATCTGTCAACTCACGCTTGTTTCCCCAGAGCATGAGAAGCTGAGGTTGTGTAAAAGTGCGGACTACATGAATCTGCATTTCAAAGTCAAATGGCTCTACAACGAATACGTCCATGACCTGCCCGCCTTCTCCGACACCGTCCCAGAATACCCATCGTGAGTCACACTGCTTCTAAAACTCTTCCAGAGCATCTTTAGCTAAACTTTTCTCTCTTTTCTTCAAATAACCTGCAGTTTGTTGTTCTTTGGAGTAGTTTTATGTTCTCACTCACACACTGTCATCACCTACAGTCCCAAATCGACTAGGATCCCTAGTTGATGCTTTCCTCTGTTGTTTAAATGTTCTTGACCACTTGCTGCTTCGCTGCCCTCCTGCTTTATTCCTCCTCCTGTTTCTCTATATTTCTTTTTCATTTCCCATCTGTAGGTGGTTTCTGCCATTTGTTCTCCAGTGGCTGGCTGAGAATGAGGAAGTGTCGATGGAGTTTATGCATGGAGCCCTTGAGAGGGATAAAAGAGAGGGGGTATGGTTCAGAAACTGCTGTATAACCTTTCTGTGTGGTCCGCTCTCTTATATATGGCTTCTTCGCTCTTGGTCTAACAGGCTTTAAAACAAGCCTTGTCGAACAAAATTGCTGCTTGCTGTCTACTACCTGTTAGAGGAATGATTTTTCTTCAAATTGATAGATGTTTTCTTTATGTAAAGGGAAAATTTAAATGGTTTTGAGAAATTCTTTCTACAATGCATTCATCATTTGTTTATGCTATTTTTCAAATGTATTTTATGGATAAACATTACAATATATTGTATAAAATACAATATATTGTTCAAAATTTGGGGGTTGGTAAAAATTTATTTAAAAAAAAATATAAAAAGTTTATAAAAAATGTTTTTGAAAGAAGTGTCTTCTGCTCTCCAAGGATGCATTTATTTGATCAAATATATGGTGAAAATACTTATATTGTGAAATATTATCACAATTTAAAATAACTGTTTTCTATTTTGATATATTTTAAAATGTGATATGTTTTTCCTGTGATGCAAAGCTGAATATGCTGATTTGGTGCTCAAGATTTTTTTTTCTGCTTAATATTTTTGTAGAAACCATGATGAATTTTTTAGTTCAAAAGAACCACATTTACTTAAAACAGAAATCTTTTGTAACATGGTAAATGTTTTATTTGTTATATTTGATCAATTGAATGCATCCTTGCTGAATAAAAGTATTAGTTTCCTTTAAAAAAAACAGCTCTTTTGGGCCTTGTCTCAGACTTTCAATCCTAAAATATGTAAATACATCATAAAAATATGAGCATTTCATGTTTTAAACTATGATGATATAAACAAAGAGTGAATTTTAATGTATATTGTTAAAATATCTATTTTTATTAGTTTCCACCACACAAACCAGTTTGCCCCAATTTTTTCCCCTGAAAATTAAAGCAAGAGCATGCCTAAGATGAAATATGAAATGTGATGTGTGAAGAAAACCTAAAACTTCAAGTTAAATATCACTTCTGAACAATATTTTTAGCATAATTTCCAATCAACATGTCATTTTGTCAAGTTATGCAAAAAGGTGTAAAAATATGATTTATTTCTGTGTATTTAGGGTTCATAATTTTGTTGTTCAATGCAAATAATTCTCATGACATTTGGATGACATTAAGGAGAGATATTCAATAAAAACAAACAAACCAAAGACACAGGGCAAAAAGTCCCCGTAGCCAAAGAAACATCTCAGACTGAAAATCTCTCCTGTCTTTTCCACAGTTCCAGCAGACATCTGAGCACGCTCTGTTCTCCTGTTCGGTCGTGGACATCTTCACTCAGCTCAACCAAAGCTTTGAAATCATTAAGAAACTAGACTGTCCTGATCCTGCAGTGGTTGCCCAGTACAATCGACGATTTGCCAAGGTGAAGATCAACAGACTTAAACCATACTATATACTACATTCAAAAGATGTTTCCAGAGAAACTGGAAAATAGACAAGCACAGAATGACAGAAAGAGAATAGATGGGAAATGGAGGCAAGAGAAATTTAAGCTGCTGGCACACAGTGTGTTTGTCTTTAGACTATCACCATCTGTTTCTTAGCCTGTGAGTCATATCAAACTTAGACGTCTGATGCAGAGACATCTTTGTTGAAGCCTACACAGGTTTTGTAGGAGCTGAGATGCATTTACATTTCATTAGATTTTAGTAAAGACCGTGACTAAATACTAAATGCAATTATCTGACATGATCGTAATCGTGGTATTTTCTGAAATCATTTTTATCAGTAATCAGCACATTGAGGTCTATTTCAGGAAACAAAACAGCAACTTAATGCATCTTCAACAAAGTCAATTTGTCTTCCATTCCAGATTTCAGACTACCAGTTCAGTACAAGGTGTAGTTCATTTACTCTACATATCGTTTAGGTGTAATAGTGTTCTTTCTTTTCCTTTTTCCCCTTTCTCAATCAGACTATCACTAAAGTGCTCCTGCAGTATTGTGCTATTCTAACCAAGAGTTTCCCCTCGTACTGTGAGAAGGAAAAGACGGTGAGTGTTAACAAACACTATATTTTTACCAGATTTTTGAGACTTGTTAACATACATTAAGAGTCAAAGTAAGTCTAAGTTCTATCTCTCTACATCTATATCTTTCTTTTTCTATGTGCTGTTCACTCTTTCCTGCCTCTGCTGCAGCCCTGTGTGTTGATGAACAACGTTCAACAGATGCGTGTGATGTTGGAGAAGATGTTTGAGTCTATGGGAGCCAAACAGGTAAGTGAAACATGAAGTTTCTACAGGCTTTTTTTGGCTACAGATGCAGCACTGTTACAAAAACCTTCTGTGGTGGTACTATTGTAAATTGACATACAGTATAACAGGGAAGAAGCCACTGCAAATGTCCAGGAAACTATGGTTACCAATGGTACTTTTTTGGTTGTGCAACAAAAATGTGGTGCCTTATAAGGTACACTATTGTTCAATAGTATGGGTTTGTGAAGATTTCTCTTATGCTGACTAAGACTGCATTTATTTGATCAAAAATACAGTAAAAACAGTAATATTACAAAATAAATTATTATTTAAAGGGATAGTTCACCCAAAAATGAAAATTTGATATTTATCTGCTTACCCCAAGGGCATCCAAGATGTAGGTGACTTTGTTTCTTCAGTAGAACACAAATGAAGATTTTTAACTCAAACCGTTGCAGTCTGTCAGTCATATAATGGCAGTCAATGGGACTCATGGCTTTGAGAGAAAAATAAAAACATACACATACAAAACCAAATTAAACCCTGCGGCTCGTGACGATACATTGAGGTCTAAAGACATGAAACGATTGGTCTGTGCAAGAAACTGAACAGTATTTATATCGTTTTTTTACCTCTGATCCACCGCACGGTCCAACTGTCCTGAGCGCGTTCACAACAGCCGGCGCGTGACGCTGCTGCTGCTTGCTTTACGACTTATAAGTGCATTACCGCCACCTATATCTCAAATGGACCATTGACACTCTATCTACAATCTCAATTAGGAATATCAATGGTCCATTTGAGAGATAGGTGGCAGTAATGCACTTATAAGTCTGCGATCCGCCGTAAAGCAAGAAGAAGACGCGTTACGCACCGGCTGTTGTGAACGCGCTCAGGATAGTTGGACCGTGCGGTGGATCAGAGGTAAAAAACAGGGTTTAATTGGGTTTTGTCTGTGTATGTTTTTTTTCTATCAAAGCCGTGAGTCACATTGACTGCCATTATATGACTGACAGACTGCAACAGTTTGAGTTAAAAATCTTTATTTGTGTTCTACCGAAGAAACAAAGTCACCTACATCTTGGATGCCCTTGGGGTAAGCAGATAAACATCAAATTTTCATTTTTGGGTGAACTATCCCTTTAAGATTTACAATAACTCTGTTTTAATATATTTTAAAATACAATTTCTTTTTGTGATGACAAAGCAGCCTTTACTCCATTTTTTAATGTCTTGTTAACAAAGAACAGCATTTTTTTACTGTCCCTTTTTATCAATTTAATGCTTCCTTTCTGAATAAAAGTAAAAACAATCGTACAGACCTTTAACATTTGAACAGTAGTGTACCTCATTTAGCCAAAATCTAAAATAGCATCATGTTACCTCAGGATGCAGCAAATTACCCTGAATTTGTGTGTAGTTTTTGTGCTGCTTAGGGTATCGAGTTGTTTGCTTGTGTAACTGAAGAAACTGAAGTGTGTGGTTTTGGTTTGATGACGCTGGGCCTGCTGGCATTTTGTGCATGATATACTTCTGGTGAGCAATGAACTGTATGTTTATTATCTGTCATGAGTTTGTCCAAATGTTCCACATCTTTTTGGAAATACTGGTGAATCATCTGCTGCAAGACACGAAAATGTCATTTCTATTTTTTTCTTGACGTGTTTCTCAGAGTTTTTGTGTGCCTTTTTCTGTAGATATGTGTGTGTGGTGAATGTTTATAGTAGCTGAGCTAACCATATCCATTTTTTTTGTGTGTGTATAGTATACTGTTGAGGAAGAGCGGGTAGGTGAAGCAATGTATTTTTGAGATGGACCATCCCTATAAACCTCTGTGTGGTTTGTGTGCTTTAGTAGGTGTTGTGTTTAGACCCTTTCACTAGGTTGCAATGCCCTTTTTCCACCACCTTATTCCACCCAAATGATTCAGCCCTCTGTAGTGTTGTTCTCTTAGTATGAAATCCTTAAATCACTTAAACGTTGGTCTCTGTTTTCACTCCCAGCTGGAGAATGAGGAAGAGCCAGAGGACGATGAGGAGGAGGTGTGTTGAGAGTGTTTATGGATAGGGTCCAAAATTAACTGCTAATTACCTGCCAGTCATAAGTGAATTGAGAAAATTTAAATTTGGAAAATTATGGTCCATCTTTTTTATTATGGTACTCTCATTTGTTGCTTGGCCACATTTAATATTTTGGTCTTCTAAACTATCATTTAAACATCTTCCAGTTAGACAAAGATGTGTGTTTGTGTATGCAAGTGTAGTCTTGTTTATGAGTGTATGTGTTCAAAGCTAGGGGTCAAAAACACAAAATTCTGTTTCTTTTGGTCTCCCTCTGCTCAGGCCATCACTGATGATGAAGGCAATGAGGTCTGTACACTCAACACTGCGGTACAGAGGAGTGTGTGTGTGTGTGTGTGCACGCATGTGGGTGTTCAACAAGGCAGTGAAAGTCTTCTGCTACTACCTAGCACCTTCTTTCTTTTTTGTTCTTTGTTTTCACTATTACTCATCTTCTTTATTTCTCATTGCCAGTCGGATGAATCAGATGCTAAGGTGAGAAGCAGGCATACGTCTCACCTGATCGGCTTCTTTATGAAGCTATTTATCAAACATATGAAACATTATAAATGGCTTTTTACACTGACAGAGATATGCAGTGACAAAGCGACCGGATGCAATGCAGCAATTACCATACAGTTTACGCCTACTAGCAAGTCGCTGACAGTACAGCGACTTCTTAGCACTGAGATTTTCAACAGAGCAGATAGTTGCACTACAGCTAAAAGGTTTGGGGTCATTTAGGTTTTTTAATGTTTTAATATATTTTGCTATGTAATTTATTCCTTTGATGGCAGAGCTAAATTTTGAGCAGCCATTACTCCAGCTTTTAGTGTCACATGATCATTCTGATATGCTGATTTGGTGCTCAAAAAATATTTGTTATTATTATCAGTGTTAAAAACGCTTAATATTTTTCTGGAAACTGTAATACATTTTTCTTCAGGACTCTTTAATAAACAGAAAGTTCCAAACAACAGCCTAGTTTTTAAAATGGAAGCTTTTGATTAATTTAATACATCTTTTTAAAGTAAACTTATTAATTTCTTTTCCAAACAAGAATAAGATCTTACTGAGCCCAAACTTTTAACAGTAGTGTAAGTGAAGCTGCATTTATTTTTATTTATTTGTTTGTTTGTTTATGTCATTGTCATACATGTCATTTAATTGTTTATTTATTATTTTTGTCTGACTTATGTATCTACGTCTTTTCCATCAGTCTGGCATTTCGGATTCAGAAGGATCAGAGGTATGTTAAGAGATCATAGTCAGTGCTTTTTAAAGATGGACTAAAATCAAAAGCTCGGCTGATATACAGTACAGTCATCTGTCTGCTTTTCATTTACTCGTTCATTCATGTTTGGTTTTTGTGAATCATATTTAAAGATTGTGACAGATTAAAGAAAATACAGGGTTTAAAACAGAATGGAGGCGAGTAAATGAGGACAATGTTCGTTTTGGGTGAACTGTCTCTTTAAGACTTAAGGTAGTTAGTAAAATCTGATAGAGCAGACGGGTCTTTAGATTGCAGTCACACACATTAAAGCCTAATTGACCCATTAATTGCGACCAGATAATTTAATGTAGCGCTTAAGCTTTTAAAAGAATCAAAAGCTTTCACTTCTACAGCTGGGATTTGTGCCTTAATTGGTTCTTGCATCCAACCAAGAGCAGTGAATCTGAATAAGAGCATGAGTGAGGAGTGAAATATGTAGGTTCTCTGTATTCATATAGTAAAGAGTTAGTCTTAAATGCAAGTTAAATCCATACAAATGCGATATTTTTAATTGGAGGTGAGTGAGTACTCTGTGATGTGTCCTGTGGAGTTTGTGTTCTAGACCCCAGCTGTGATGTTAATGATTGCAGCTGACTTAACATCAGCATCATTACATAATACAAGCTAATTAAATCACAGCTCCACATCGTGAGTGACACCATGAAAGATCTGGAAAGTCCATTGAATAGAAATGACCTTTAAAATACACTGTAGGGGTGAATTCACCAAACAATTGATGCACTTTGTTGTTTGTGCAGTTATAGGAATTATTCACCCAAAAATCAATATTTGCTGAAAATCTACTCCCCCTCAGAGCATCCAAGATGTAGATGAGTTGGTTTCTTATTGACAGATTTAGAGGAATTTAGCATTACATGACTTATTCACCAAAGGATCCTCTGCAGTGAATGGGTGCCGTCAGAATGAGAGTCCAAACAGCTGATAAAAACACAATAATCCACACGAGTCTATTAATTAATGTCTTGTGAAGTGAAAAGCTGTGTGTTTATGAGAAACAAATCCATCGAGGCATGATACGAATCCATAATAACATTTCCTCTAGTTGTCACGAATCAGTTATCCTTTTATCAGCTGTTTGGAGATTCGATCTGACGGCACCCATTCACTGCAGAGGATCTATTGGTGAGCAAGGGGTGTAATGCGATTTTAGCAGGTTGGTATATTAAATTGGTGGCACACTGGACTGTAATTGGAGAATGTATGATTTATTTTTATTTGTAGATTGACAACAAAGAAAAGGAGAATAAGGTTGGTTTTGTAAAGATAAAAGTCAACCCATTTGACTTTAGTGGCTGTATTGTGTGTTGTGAAACCCTGTTGGTTGTATACCTTTCAATAGTTTGTATCGTGCTTCTGTGATTGTGGTTTAGGTCTTGTTGCAACGTTTTTCGATCATGGGCCGTCTTTTATTCCCATAGTTTCCTATCCTCCTTTCAGTATTGTATAAAAAGTGGTCAAATAACGATAGTTAACTAAAGATTAGTTTTGGGACTGTTGTGCCAGTCAAAAGAACTGAATTAGAACAGCAGCAGTTTTAGGCTCAGCAGGCACTCTTCTAGTGACTGCACCTAAAGTGTGCTTTGCTTTGCTTTGTGTTATTGTGTCCAGGCGTTTTTAAAGCCAGACATGTACAGACATTTTTCAAATTAATTCTGCATTTTAAAAATGACGCTGTAAAGCGATGACAAATATTCTGCTGTCCTTGAGTTCGTGTGAGTCACCTGTTGCTGTCAGGGTCCATGGTAATGTTCTTTAGCAGTGAACTTTTTGACTGGCACATTGGTGTGTGTGGGGAGAAACAAATACTGTAAATGCATATAGATAGAGGCAAGAAGCATCACATTTAATACCCAGGGCAGTACTGTTTGATTAAAAAAAAAAAAAAATTCTTACAAGCGACTAATGCTATAATGTTTATATGTTATAAAAAACATACACTACTATTCAAAAGTCCAGAGTCGATTTATTTTTTTAACCTTCTATTCATCAAAGAATCATGGACAAATTTTTTTATCACTGTTTCCATCGATTTTTAAGCAGCACAACTGTTTTCAAAACTTTTTGAAGACATACTGCTAAAAATTCAGCTTTGCCAGAATCAATTACATTTGAAAATATATTAAAATATAAGTTATCCTTAATATAGTTGTTGTTTTAAATTCTAATAATATTTCACAATCTTACTGTTTTTACTGTATTTAAATACGACACTGGTAAGCATAGGAAATATCTTTAAAATAACATGAAACCTTACTGACTCCAATCTTTTATGCAGTACTGTTGGTGAATGTCAGTTGATAAAATCAGCCCGTCCTAACCAGGTGGAATGATAAAACCTAAGCTGCTGCGACTGCAATAAGTATTTTGAAATTTAGTCACTTGGTTTCTGTATATTAAATATCAGATATGTTCTGATTGCTGTCATTGTCACATGGCACAGCAGTTTTGCGTTCTGGTTGTTGTGGTTAGGCCAATTTTTCAATCCGCTCTGTCTAGCTGTTTTTAATGCACAAGCGCATCTTATGTGAATTGCCCCTTGAGCATTCGGCTGCTCCTGTTCAAAATTTCAACTTCCTTCTCTCCGTCACCCTCACCCCCTGTCATTCATCCATCTGTTATTGACTGTTGTTTCTCCTTTCATCTGTATGTACAGCTTGGCAGGCAGAAGGTGGGTTTGTGTGAGCTAAATGCTTCAGTTTGATGTATGACAGTCGTAGTGAAGTAGTCAGTGTCGTCTTATCAGATGCTTTGAGCAGATGAATCAAATATTTAGGGAGCCAGATTCTTCTCTTCTATTTAACTTCTTCCTCTTAATACCCGGTAGAATTATTTATCTAGATTCTTCTTTCCTTCCCTTCAGTTCTGTGTGCGGAAGATATTGTGGTGTTTGAGTTCATCTATGTGCATATTTGCGTATAGTAGCTTTTTAAACTTTTTCTTTGTTGGCTTTCATTCTTATTGTCTTTTTGTTCATTCTTTCTGCAGTCTGTTGCTAAGAAAGAAAAGGTGTGTACACTTACAGTATTTTGTAATATTAGTACTTAAATCCTGTGTGTGTATATATACAGTATATAATGGTCACAGCCCTGGGGATGAGTATGAGTACTCTGAAGCGACAGCAATAATCAATCAAAAACACCTCGATGGAGTGCAGCTAAAGGCATGAAATAGAGCGTAAAGTTTTGAGATGACTTTTTAAAAGTTAAACTAGTTCTAACCCAGCACACCATCCTAATAATGCAGTTCTTGTGCTGCAAGATACTGTAAAAAACATTTCACTGCGTGTAGCTCCTAGATGCAGAACCTGATTTTACCAGGTGCGACATGTTGCTGGATCAACATCTTTGTTGACCCTAGAACAACATTTTGATTATCAACAATCAGATTTGAAGAGCCAGTTTATAGTTTTTGTGAACTTTAGGCTTACAATCAGTGTTTGGTGCTTGTATATCGGTGTCATTGATCTATCATTTCCTCTGATTTTAGGGATTGCTCATGGTTTAGGTGTAGGGATATGGTCAAGACTAAATTTTTGGATTAAAATGTTGTTCCAGGGTCAACAAAATATGTTGACCTAGGAACACATCTAACTGAACAAAATCAGGACGTACGCTCATAGAAAAACAATTAAACAATTGTGCGAAAGAAAGCAGCTTCTTTATTTTGAAGTGAAAAGTTCCTGGAGTAAGATGCCACCCACAGAATTGAGGCATATGGTCCCCAGTGGCATGTTTTTGCTAGTGTTTTATTGATTGTTTTATGTGTTACAAATGAGTGAGATTTTGTAATTCCACACTCTAAAAAATGCTGAGTTAAATACAACCCAGTGCTGGGTAAATACTGGACAGAACACATGCTGGGTTGTTTTCAACCAACAGTTGGGTTAAATGTTTAACCCAACCTTCTGGCCAGTAACCCAACCGCTGGGTCAAAACAACCCAGTCGCTGGGTTTGTCCATATTTTACCCAGCGCTGGGTTGTATTTAACCCAGCATTTTTTAGAGTGCATGCATAAGATACATTTCAAACATTAAATCTGAATTTGTTTCTTTCAATTAAAATTATAGTATAGTGTAATAGAGATGTAACTCTTTGACATATTAAATTTTCTTGCATTATTCAAGTTCCAACATTTTCAAAATGCATAAATATACACATAATACACTAACACATAAGTTTGGGGTCAATAAGAGATTTTTTTTTTTTTTTTTTTTTGTATACGTTTTTTCACACTGAATTAACCAAAAGAGACAGTAAAGACATTAATAATGTTACAAAAACCTGAAGAAATGTTAAGCAGCACAACTGTTTCCAACATTGATAATAATAAGAACTGATTTTGCTATTTAAATGCTTTTTTGTGCAGCAAATCTGTTTTAGAAGATTTGTTAAAGATTGTTCAAATTTATTAGAATGAATTATGTTCATGTGTGACTGGAGTAATGATGCTGAAAATCCAGCTTGCAATCCAGCTCGAAATAAATTACATTTTAAATTATAGTTATTTTAAATGTTAGTAATATTAAACAAATTACTGGTTTTACTGTATTTGAAATAATGAAATAAATGCAGATTTGGTAATCACAGAGAGATGTCTTTCCAAAAGATTTCAAAGTCTTATTAATTAATCGCACATTTTTCTCAAATTAATCGCGATTAATCGCGATTAATTCCACCTAACATTAAAGTTTTTAGATATACTTTATATTGCAATAATTTCACATTCAGTCTTCAAATGTACAATGTACAAACAACATAAAGACAGTATATTTTTAATATTTCTTTAATGGCATCTTTTTTATGATTGAAGGCCAGCATCACTGATATCAATACTACTGATGTCTCTATAAAATAGTTTTTCCCCCTGAATATTTAACCATTGACTGTAGCCAGTCAGCATTACAGTATAATTTAGATCTATAAATTTGAACATTTATTAGACTTCTAATTTAAGTGAACTTAAAACAATCATCACATGAACCTATTATAATAAATTACATATTTAGCTACTTGTGCCCTTCAGCAGAAATATACAGAAAATGAATACTTACCAAACACTAAATTCTAAATTAAATATAGATGAACCCCTTAAAGCTATAAAAGTTATTGATTTCCTCTTTTTTTTTTTTTTTTTTTTTTTTTATTTATTTATTTTATTTATTTATTTTTTTTTTTTTTTGGTTCTTGGATTAATAGACATCACAGCAGCTGGTTATTAGCTTATTTGCCTGCTATAGCTTTAAAAGCTGCTGCTGCTGAACGTGACGTGGATCTGACATGTAACTCTCTTTACCTTTTCTGACCCACTTCAGGTCTTAAAGTCTCTACTAATGAGCGGATGAGTTGAATCGGGTGTTTTAGATGAGGGAGACAGTGCTGGGGTGCCTCAGGACAGTTTTTAAAACCATTTCAGAGACATGTTCTTAAATGTGACGCATATATATCATATTGCATGCATGCACGCAGTTTTAAGGCAGTTTTAATCGCCTTTTTGGTAACTTCATGCCTTAACTGACGGCATAACTAGGACATTGCATGCACGTAGTTTCTTTCGCTGTTTGATATGAAATGATACAGGCTACAGCGAGCTCTGGCACCTTTGTGCGTGTATTTGAAGAGCGCGCGCTACGAGCACAATATCTTTTCCGCGCTCGTTTGACTCGCGCCTGGCGCGGAGGCGAAGTTAGAGCGCGTCTGAAACGTCTCCCGTTTGATGTGGTCATAAAGACGTTCTGCATCTAAAACGCAATCCTTTTCAAGAAAAAAGAGACAGAGGCAGCAGTTGCGAATGGGGTGGCCAACCCTAGCCCCGCCCCTGCGTTAATTGCGTTAAATATTTTTAACGCGTTAATCAGAAAAAATTAATCGCATGCGTTAACGCGCTAATTTTGACACCACTTACTTATATATATATATATATATATATATATATATATATATATATATATATATATAAAATAGTAAATCAAACACACTAGTGTTCAAA
Source organism: Tor tambroides (assembly GCA_021397915.2). Classification (NCBI taxonomy): domain Eukaryota; kingdom Metazoa; phylum Chordata; class Actinopteri; order Cypriniformes; family Cyprinidae; genus Tor; species Tor tambroides. Next base: position 118,048 of record JAFVLL020039491.1, on the reverse strand, counting down.
AGTACTAATAGTTATGTTTATAGTTATGTATATGTTATGTATATTTTTTACATAGTCATTAAACATGTAGACATATTATGCATCTGCCCCAGGTCCGGGATCATCTTCATGATGTTTATGCTAAGTTATAACAACTAAATTAGCAAATGTTTGCATTTATTTCCCTTAATGTATTGAATAATGCATCATATGTGCTCATTTAGATTTAGCTTGTAAGAGCCTATATTTTCTATCTTGTGTGTTGTTTGTGTATGTTTCTTTGATTCATGTGTTTGTTTCCATGTTCTGGGATCAGGGGGAAAAGAAGGACAAAGAGAAGGAGGTTTGTGTACACACACACACACACACACACACACACACACACACACACACACACTCACACTCACACTCACACTGTTTGTCTGTGGTAGTGTTGCCCCATAGTCTCTGGATCAACAGGACTCTGTGTGATATTGAATGTAATTTTGTTTCTCTGTCTCAAGGATGAGAACACGACCACAGAGGTGGGTGATGGAGCTGAGGTAATAAGCTGATGCACATCTGTGGGTGTGTGTGTGTGGTACTTTCTGAAACATGATAGAACAAGGTCTCATTAGTGTGAGGAGCAAATGTGTGTATAAAATCTGATGGGAAGGAGAGATGTGTGCTGTTTGGCTCTGATCCTGTCCCCGGGGCTCCAGTACCTCATTGTCAGAGTCTTGTTTTTAGGTGGAATAGGATTCTTGTGCCCTGATGTGACATAAAAACAATTACCCATAATTCAAAGCTTAAATAATGATGTGCCTTAGGCAAATGATATGATTTAGCTGTTGTCAGTGAATAAACGATCATCGTTTTGGTAAACACAGATGCTTATTAAACTTTTTTTCTGCTGTCTTGGAGTGTCTTGGAGAGCATAGGTCTAGAACACTCATTAGGACAATCCGTGTGTTTTATGAGTGGTTTAAAGTAGTCTTGTGCCACCACAAGAAGTCTGAAGTCTGGTCAACTTTGCTACTCATTTTGGAAGTTCAGATCATTTTAATGACTTGAATCTTTGAAACTTTTTCAGCAAAATAAACAAATTCTTATTCAAGTCATTTTATGTAGTTAATTTAAAATGTTATATTTTCAATAGCCAAATTCCTCACACACCACATATACAAACTTTAATCATAGTCTGAATTAGAAAATCATTGTAATGCAACCAAATGATAAATTTGCACAAGAGACTTCTTTCAAAAACCTTCTTTACAAAACCTTTGATAGGTGGTCTAGTCGGAATGTATGCATATTCAGATACTGAACTGACACCTGAAGTTGCCTGAACTGCATTCACCAACCAGAATGTAATCACACTAAGCAAATTGTCCATCACTTAATACACATTATACAAAAAGATAGCCACTAAGACTCACAAGCAATATTTATCATGTGTAATTTTGCTAACTCTGAGAGATGGTGATATGAGCTGTGTCACCTGGAGCTTTCAGATCACTATCGCTATTGGACTCCAGTTTATTTAACTTGGTGTCCACTGTGACGAGTAAATGCAGTTGTCAATGCCAAACACTGATTATGTGAATGTGACCTTAGACACAGAGTAGACTAGACCTTACATCTGTCAGACTAAAATTGAGTTTGACTTTGAATTTTTCCCATTTTTATTTATTCTTTTCGTTTTTATTTTACTCTTCAGCCCAAAGATGAAGGAAAAGAGGTGTGTGGTGTTTCTTTTGCAGTTTAAACGTTAACATTCCTGTATTTATCTCAGTTCTAACATTCAGAAGCATCTGTGCAATCGAGGATTTGCTCAGCTGTGTCATTTTCTCTCTGTGCCTATTCTTTTTTTTTCCCGTGTTATTTTCACTCTCTCCTTCGATAGAAAGAGGCAACAGTCGACACAAAAAAGGTGCGATAATCATCATGGGTATATGTGTGTGTGTGTGTGTGTGTGTGAGACTGTGCCATGTTGTTTTGCTAGAAGCCTGGCTATCTTTTTCCTCCTCCTGAGACTTTCCCTATCACTGTGATGGCATAGTGCAAAATAGACGTTCAGACAAACATGCATTTATGATCAGTTCTGTGCATTCATAGGCCTCAGTGCAAGTCCACAAGACACAATTAAAATGTAACAATTTCCACGAAATGTCTGAAATGAACTATTTGTATATGTTTGCTTAAAAAGCTTGCTTGTGCAACCTTTCTTTAATATAAATAGCACTTGGATTTATACTTTATCGCAATGACACATTCACACATTGTGGTTCAAGTGTCCAAATACTTTTTGGGCCACATTCTTGTGCAAATAAAGATGCTATTGTTCAATATTTTTTAAAGTCTTATTGGTGCTTTCCGTCTTTGAATAGCCATAGGCTAGAAGACAGAAAGCAAACAAAACCTACTTATAAGTTTTCTCTGTTTTACCACCCTGAACCAAACCTACATCCCTTACTGTCGATATTGTGCAATGTTTTAATTGTCCTTTCTCAGCAGCATTAAACTGGATAAACAAATGTTTCCAAATTTCATTATGGGAATGAAAGCGTAACTCCACTCTTTGTTTTGGTATTTTTACACCTGCTTTAATTGAGCTGTTGTTGGACATATGTATTGCGGAAGATTTTTCTTACCATTGGAAAAACGGCTTTAATAGAGAATGTTTCCAATTTGTTTCACTTCCGTGATGCTGATGCACTTGCAGAACCATGACAAACAGACATGGTGATTCCCCCCGCAACATCTTTTCCTTGCCTCTCCGCTCCTCTGCCTAGTTTAAGTTCGATATTTTCTATTAAACTAACACTTCTTCCCGTGTGTGTGTGCGCATGTGTTACTCTCAACAGCTCGACTCAGAGGCTGCAGATATCCTCAATGACCTGCAAGGGAAGCTTAATTCAGTTCTGGATAACCTGAGTGGCATGTTTGCCAAGAGGTAAACTTAATTTTCTGAGCCTGAATTTCATCTGAATATCATTACTACAATGTTTCTGAGTGTTCTGCTTATAAACATCACCTTTGTCATAATAGCTCTGTCAGAAAACGTACTCGGTTACTTTCGTAACCTCGGTTCCCTGAGATATGGGAATGAATACTGCGTCGTAAGACGCTGTATGGGAAAACTTTTTTCCTCTTCCACTGAAGCCTTTTCAATCACGCAGTGAAACTGCACGTCCATTGGTTCGTGCAGTGCTATAAAATCGAACCAATGGCCTGCGGGCGGCGGCGATGAGTGCCGAAGGATATGGTGTGCCCGCCAGAATGGGCGGGGCCTCTGGCTATATAAGCGCCGCCGCCACCGCATCTCAGATTTCTTTGAATGAAGCGACTGAGGCGTGCAGCTCATAGCACGGCCAGGAACGCAGTACTCGTTCCCATATCTCAGGGAACCGAGGTTACGAAAGTAACCGAGTACATTCCCTGTCGATATTTCACTCGTACTGCGTCGTAAGAAGCTGTATGGGAACCAGTACAATCACGCCGTGCTATGATGGGGAACGACTCAAAACCATGACTCACGTGGGAAAAACTCAGGGAGTCAATAAAGTACACCAAGCACAGGCTGAGCCATCAGGGTCATCCGTGGCCTGGGTGTCGTCCCGTATAGTTGATACCTGGTGTCCAGATAATGTGGACTGCCCAAGTGAAGGAGGAACTTGAACAGTGTTGGTCAAGTGAACCCATAAAACCGTTTAGCTAGCCGGAGGCGGCAAACTAAGCAGAAAGGACTCTGGCCTGCAAGGCAGGGACGTTCAGGTTGTAAAACCTCATAAATGTGGATGGCGAGGACCAGCCGGCCGCCTCACAAATTTCCGAAATGGACACCCCGCTGGACCATGCCCAGGAGGCGGCAATGCCTCTGGTGGAATGGGCTCTGACTCCAATGGGGCACTGCAAGCCCAAGGAGGAGTATGCTAGGGTGATAGCATCCACTAACCACCTGAAAATTCTTTGCTTCGTAACCGGGTGACCATAGCGCGGTTACCGAAGGTAACAAAAAGCTGTTCAGAACGCTCAATGTATACCCTAAGGGCCCTGACGGGGCAGAGCAGGGACAATTCCTGGTCATCCGTCGAGGGGGAAAGCACGGAAAGCACTATGACCTGGGCTCTGAACGGAGTGGAGAGCACCTTAGGTACATAACCCAGCCTTGGTTTCAGGACGACCTTAGCCGCAGGCCCGAATTCCAGGCGCAGGGCTGACGGAAAGGGCCTGTAAATCCTACTTGTTTAACCGACGCCAGTGCTAACAGCGGTTTTAAACGAGCGATCTGAGGCTCGTGGATTGCAGTGAACAAACGGGGGGCCTGTTCTAGTACGGCTTGGTAAGTCCCAAGGTGGGAAAACTGTACGAGACGCGAGGATTCATTCTCCTAGCGCCAGATAAAACTGGACCACCGCACTATCCCTGCCCACTGATCGGCCAGCAATAGGGGTACATGGAAGTCACATGGCTGCCGCTAAACCCTGATGGTGGGATGAGGGGAGCGCTGTCGATCGAGCATCTCCTGCAGGAACGCAGAGAACCACTGAAACATCGGAGGGTGACTGGACTTCGCTGTTCCCACCAAGCCGAAAATAGACCACTTCAGAGCATAGAGGCGCCAGACGGAGCTCTAGCTTCTGCCATAGTGCTGAAGACACTGCCCGGAGGCGGAAAGGCTCCTGCTTGAGCGCACACATGCAGGGCCCATAACTCGGGCCGTGGATGCCACAGCGTGCCGTTCGCTTGAGAGAGGAGGTCCCGTCTCAAGGGAATGGGCCACGGGGCTGCTTCGAGCAGCTGGAATAACTCCGACACCCACGGTTGGTTCCTCCAGAGGGGGGCTATTAGAAGAAGCCTGTGCCGTTGTTCCCTGACTCGTCTGAGTACCTGCGGTAGCAGAGCGATTGGAGGGAACGCATAGAGCGGAAGGCTGGGCCACTCTTGGGCCAGGGCATCCGTGCTCTTCGTGAAATAAATTGGGCAATGAGAGTTGTCTTCGGAGGCAAAGAGGTCTACTCGAGCTCTGCCAAAGACTTCCCAGATTCTCTGAACCGCGAGCGGGTGGAGCGTCCATTCTTCTGAGGAGACGTTGTTCCTTGACAACATGTCCGCTCCTTGGTTCATTTTGCCCGGCACATGCGTCGCCTTCAGTGAGCGCAGATTGGTCTGAGCCCAAACAAGAAGGCCTTTCGCCAGCGTGCAGAGGCGCTTCGAGACGAGGCCGCCCTGGTGATTTATGTATGACACCACGGACCTGCTGTCTGAGCGTATTAGCACATGGTGTCCCCTTATGTCCGGTAGGAAGAAATGACAGGCATGGCACACTGCTAGCATTTCTAGGCAGTTGATGTGCAGACCCGACTCCTCTTCGGACCAAAGACCGAAGGTCGGTTTGCCCTCGCACAGTGCCCCCCAACCCTTGTTGGAAGCATCTGTCGTGACAACCTTCCTTCTGTGCACCGTGTCTAAGATCACACCCTGCTTCAGCCAGAGGGAGTCCCTCCAATGAGTCAGGGCTGATACACAGGCCCGAGTCACCGTTATGCGATGGCGACCGTGACGCCAAGCCGCAGATGGAACCCTCTGCTTCAGCCAGAACTGGATGGGCCGCATATGAAGCAGGCCCAACTGAAGTACTGGCGAAGCTGCTGCCATAAGGCCCAGCATTTTCTGGAAAGCCTTGAGCGAGTGGGTGGCCCCCTCCTTGAAGGAGGCCGCACGGCGCTGAATCGTCATGGCTCGTTCCGCTGAGACAGTTGCTGTCATCTGCACCGAGTCGATAACTGTCCCCAGGAACGAAACTCGTTGGCTGGGAGACAGTACGCTCTTGGCAAAGTTGACCCTGAGCCCCAGGCGATCTAAGTGGCTGAGGAGCAGGGTCCTGTGTGACGTTGAAACTGCCTCCGACTGGGCCAGAATGAGCCAGTCGTCGAGGTAGTTGAGGATGCGGATTCCCATCTGTCGCAGAGGGGAGAGAGCCGCATCCATGCAACGCGTAAAAGTGCGGGGAGCCAGGGACAACCCAAACGGGAGGACCTTGTATTGGTATGCCACCCCCTCGAATGCGAATCTCAAGAATCGTCTGTGATGGGGGGCTACCTGGATGTGAAAGTATGCGTCCTTCAGATCCAGTGACATGAACCAGTCCCCTGGGCATATTTGCGAGAGGATCTGTTTCAATGTGATCATCCTGAACGACCTTTTTACCAGGGCGTGATTCAGGAGTCTGAGATCTAGTATAGGTCGCAGGCCACCGTCTTTTTTGGGGACGAGGAAGTAGCGGCTGTAGAAGCCTGACTCGCTCTGGGCTGGAGGAACGATTTCTATGGCTCCCTTTACCAGCAGATTCATCACCTCTGCGCGCAGGACTTGAGCGTCCTCGCTGCGCACTGTGGTGGCGACCACACCGCGGAAGCGTGGTGGTCTTCGAGCAAATTGAAGTGAATAACCTTGTTTTATCGTAGCCATTACCCACTCTGACACACCGGGGATGGCCTGCCAGGCCTCGGCCTGTGTGGCAAGAGGTTGAATAGGCTCTAAAGACTGGCTGCATAAGGGCAGGATGCTTATGGTAGGCAGAAGAGGATATTTGCTCTCTTTTTGAAATTGTATGTGTTTTATTTCGTCCGCTATCACAGCGGTCGGACGCCCGGGCGCTAGAGTGGGCCCGTGGGGAACCAAAAACACACTTTCCTCTGCACCCAGCGCTGAGCGGGGTGACAAGAGGCACATTAGAGGCTGCTTGCGGGGCGGTCCGGCGATAGCGAGACTCGGGCCCCTCCTCTTTCTGCCTGGCTGATCAGGAGGACTTCTGAGGCGCCGGATCCAAGGCGATCTTAGGCCGGGGTCCCTGGCGCTTCGGGTAGCGTCTTGCCGAGCGGGAACGCCCTCTATCCTGCCGACCTTTAGGAGGTAGGGGCTCTGGAGTGGCTGGCTTTGGCTTGGCGGGCTGCTGAGTCGGCGCAGGCTTGGGGCGACTAGAAGCAGCAGAACTGGCGCGTTTTGGGAGGAAGTGTCGCATCGCTTGAGACGACTTCTGAGCCTCCGTAAACCGTTCCGCGAAGCCCTCCACAGCTGGCCCGAACAGGCTGTTCGACGAGACCGGAGCGTCGAGGAAGGGAACTTTATCCGCCTCTTTCATCTCCGTCAACGTGAGCCAAAGGTGGCGTTCCAACACTACCAGGCTGGACATCGACCGCCCGATGGTCTGGGCGGTGGCTTTGGTGGCGCGCAGGGCCAGGTCCGTCATGCTCCTCAGGTCCCTGAGTGAAGCTGCATCGAGACCGGCCTCCTCGCTGGCGAGCATCTTGGCCTGAAAGACCTGGAGCACAGCCATAGAGTGCAGCGCCGAAGCCGCTTGTCCAGCCGCCGAGTAGGCGTGTCCAGTGAGTGCAGACGTGGCTCTGCACGGCTTGGACGGATGGCTCACCCTCGCCTTCCATCCGATAGCCGTGGGCGGGCAGAGATGCGCGGCCACGGACTCATCCAGAGGGGGCAGGTGCTCATATCCCTTCTCTTCAGCGCCATCAATGGAGGTGAGGGCGGAGGAAGCAGAAGGACGGATCTGAGACGAGTAGGGGGTGTGCCACGATTTAGTGAGCTCGTCGTGGACTTCGGGAAAGAAGGGGGATGAGCGTTGGTGGGGGACGAGCGTTGGCGGGGGGCTTGCTGGCGCCCCGGCAGAAACCACTCATCCAGCCTGCTGCGAGATGGCTCCTGAGGCGGAGACCACTCGAGCCCGAGCTCACTGACAGCCTTTGACATCACACGGACGAGCTCGTCGTCCGTTCTAGGTCTGGCGCTGCATGAAGAGGACGGCGGCAAGAGGGCGGGGTCAGTCACCGAGCCCGATAACTCCTCCGCGTCCGAAGCCGCCAGGGAAAGGCTGTCATCCATGTCGTCGTCACTCGCACCAAACGAGATCATGTCGCTCGCAGCTGCAGAGGGACGCTGATCAGGTTGGGTGAAGAGGACCGGCGAATCCTCTCTCTGCGGTGACGGCGAGGCACGCGGGCACTGAGCCGACGTGAGCTCGCTCGTCTCCGGCCGCTCAAAACCTCTGCCCCGCTGTCTTTTCCTCGCAGGTCCCTGGGAGGACAAAGACGGGAGAGCGCGAGGGGCGGAGTCGCTTTCTGAAAAGAAAGCTATCCGCGAGCGCAGAGAGGCAAGGCTGAAACTCTCGCAGTGACATGCTTGAGGATTTCCTCAAGCATGACACGCACTCAGCGTGCAGGGGAACCCCGCACGTCTTACAATGACGGCGTGGCATTTGAAACAACGCCGCGAGAATTTGCTCTTTTAGATTGTCGCCGGATGGCGGCAGGGGATAGCTGCGAGCTGCGCGCTGCAAGAGGTCCAATCCGGCTGCTGAGGCGTTTCAACGGCGAATCTCGGCATCAGGGAAGAGTCAGCGAGGAAGAATCTTCGTCGCTGAAGAGAAGAAATCTGAGATGCGGCGGCGAAGTCAGAGGCCCCGCCCATTCTGACGGGCTTTGGCGGGCTGCATAGCCATAGGCTTGCTCATCGGCCAAATTTAAGCCATTTGTTCGATGATAGCACGCAGCCCAACCAATGGATCGCAGGTTTCACTGCGTGATTGAAAAGGCTTCAGTGGAAGAGGAAAAAAGAGTTTTTCCCATACAGCGTCTTACGATGCAGTACGAGTGAGAATATCGACAGGGAATCACTATTATTTAGGGCTGCACGATATATCACATGTGATTGGCATGCGCATCTCGTCAGTAAAGCCGGTTCTGTGATTAGTAATAAATCTCCATCACCTGTTTTCAAATGGAGTGGCATTTAATAAACAGAGCCGTAGTTCACCGCCAAGCTATGCAATTCACGCTCAGAATCGCCTGCGATATTGAACGTGATAATGTGTAGCTTGTCAGCTCGCTCCATTTGAAAACAGGTGATGGAGATTTATTACTAATCACAGAACCGGCTTTACTGACGAGATGTGCATGCCAGTCACATGCGATATATCGTGCAGCCCTATTATTTGTTTTTGTTTTGTTTTATTTCATTTTTTAATTCAATTCTAAAAATATTTTATATTTTACTTTATTTTGATGCATTTTGAATGCATCTATAAACTATTAATGAATACAATATAAACACTGCACTACAGAAAAATCTATTTTGGAAATAGTGTCATTCTCACTGTCGTCTTGCTTTTGAATTTTCTATTTTTCCCCATACCATTCCTATCTCCCTCTCTCTCTTTCTGTATGTGTATAGTTTCCAGGCCCGTATGAATGCATGTGTGCGTCAGATGGCGGAGATCCTGTATCAGATTAAAGGACCTCTGAATCAGAACACTCGTAACACAGCGGAGGCTGATGCAGACAACGCACTGCGGCCGCTTATGGATTTCCTCGACACAAAGTCAGTTCAGCTCAACTTCCTTTAGTAGCTTTTAGACCAGTTTCAGATCAGTTGTCAATTTTGCCACACTAAGGATCTCCATGTTTGCCTATTTCTATTTCTTAGCACACTTGGCATTCTAAACAAGAGCAGAGAAAAGTGAAATAATAACCTGTCATCAGTTGAATAGTACTGTATCTCATAAATTCCCCAGGGAAATTCCCCCGACTGCCAAATGTAAAATGTACATACACATGTCTGTTTGCGATGTGTGTTGCAGCCTCAGCATCTTTGCGGACATATGTGACAAGACTGTGTTGAAGCGTGTGCTAAAGGACCTCTGGAAGAATGTTCTGATCTGCATGGAGAAAACGATTGTGTTACCTCAGAGCAGCGACAGTATAGTGAGTTATTTTACAGCACACTTATACATGATGTTTAGTGTTAGGCACCTAAAAACTAAATTCATGACACAAACAGTACTATGATTCTCTGTCCCTGCTCTCAGAACACCATGTATGCTCTTTTACTGGCACAGAGTGGTCATTATCAATGCTTTTTATTTTATTTTATTTTATTTTATTTCTAAATTTATTTTATTTCATTTTTTAATTTATTTTATTTTATTTTTATTTTTTTTAAATTTTTTTATTTATTTTATTTTAAAAAAAGAGCCTAATTTTTCTTGTTTTTTGAGTCGTTTTCTAACTGGTGATAACTTGTCTGATTTTTTTAGACTGCAAGTTCTACAGTGTTTTTAAGTTAAAACTGTTTTTTAATTGAGATAGCATCTGCACTGCTTATGGCAAGTTGTTGAAATAATGTCTAGGAGATAAATGCTTGCATAGAATTAGGCTTATACTTGTACTAGAGTAGACAACATGGCCATAAAGGCCTTTCTATAGTTAACACACTTTTGACATTTGGGATGTTAATAATATAATATTTTTAAGCCAATGCTAGCAGGCAGAGGTTTGAAATAATTTTTCCTTTTTTATTATTATTATTACAGGGAGCTCAACTTCTTACTGCTGCTAAGGAACTGTCTAAACTAAAGGTATCAACCATAAACACTTGAAACGTATAATCTATAGCCTAAGGCAGTGGGTGAGGCTAATGCTTCTCTCTCATTATAGGGAGGGGTGGAGCCAAAGAGCTTGTCACCAAGGCAATGTGTGATCCTGGATGCAGCACTGGATTCAATCAAGGTTTGTTGGTGGATATGGCATGCCTGCTGAGTTACAACACGTTAAAGTGTCGAGTGTCTGCTTAAAAACAGAACTGTCACACACATTGCACACGAAGTGTTTGGGTTCTTGGGATCGGTGCGTCATTGAAGTGTGTGGGAAGGAGAGAGAAACTGAAAGAGTCTGAGAAAGCTGCTCACCACAGGCATGACTTCTCGCACGTAAAATAATGTGGTCAGACAAAATAAGCTACTGTGAACTGTAGCACCTTTTGCAGAAGGAAATTAATGCAAATTTTCTCTCTCTCTAACCTGCTACTGGGTAGCTCTTCTTCCATGCGGGTGGGAACGGTTTAAAGAAAATGTACCTGGAGAAGAGCCCTGAGCTGTCGTCGCTGCGTTATGCTCTCTCCCTATATACACAGACCACAGATGCTCTTATCAAGGCGTTTGTGACCACACAACATGCTCAGGGTGAGACGCATACACTCGCACACACGTTCAGTGGCTGACTTTTATCAACTCTTGCACATGGCCACACAATCTGTATAAATTATTTGACATTTGCAAGACTCCTATATTTTTAAAATGAAACATTTCTTCTTGCAGTTCAAAATGGTATGGGCATCAGGATCACCCCCAAGGAGAACGTTCGACCCGACAGAGGTGGGCCAAAGATTCGTTCATCCTTGACTCTTTGAAGTCTCTCTCTCTTCTGAATTAAATACAGAAATATAGGAAATGGCGGGGAAATTGGAATAAATTAATAAAATAATAAAAAATAATATACAATAAATTAAAGTATACATACATACAATCAAAAGTTAAGGGGTCAGTAAGTTATTGTTTTTTAGTCTCCTATGTTAAAAAGGCTATGATAATTTCAGCAAAAATAGTCAAATAGTAATATTGTGTAATATCATTTTAATTTAAAATAAGTGCTTTCTATTTTAATATATTTTCAAGTGTAATTTATTCCATTGATTGCTAAGCTGAATTTTCAGCAGCCATTACTTTAGTCTTCAGTGTCACCTGATCCTTCAGAAATCATTGTAATATGCATATTTTCTGCTCAAGAAATATTTCTTCTTATTCTTAGTGGGTTTTTTTAGTTGTTACATTTTTTTTTTTAAACATTTGTTTGAAATAGAAATCTTTTGTAACATATTGAACAGTAGTGTGTTAATGTTTTTTTTTTTTGGATATATATATGTATATATATGTGTGTGTATATATATGTGTGTGTGTATATATGTGTGTGTGTATATATATATATATATATATATATATATATATATATACATACAGTATATACATTTATCAAAAATATATTTAAAAATTGACTCTCTGATGCCTTTCATATTGTTAGCATTTTATGAAAAAAAAAAATTGCATTTCTGTTCCAACGAATCCCCTGCTCATTACTTGATTGTTCTTTAAATATTTTGTTTAATTTGATTACGCTTAAGCTACCACTAGTTTTACTATATCGTTTGTAATGGCACATTTTGCAGCATTTCGTTAAAATCCGTTGCTTAGAATTCCATATTTTTAACCGCACTCACAGTATTAATTGTGAAAACTACATATATTTGAGTGTAGTGTTGAATATACAGTGTTTGTGAAATGAAGTGGTTTGATTGACAGGCTCTGGGGTTGAGCGGCCAATTGGGGAAGCGGTGATTCAGCTGGATCTGTCGCCCCCAGCTGGAAACACTGAGCAAAAACTCGGCGTCAGAGGTGAGAGCACTACAGCAAAGAAGAGCTAAATTTAGGACTCTTATCTGTGCATTTAAGTGTCTGGTGAGATAATGACAATTTAATCAAGTCTTAATGCTGAACACCCCCCCAGTGTCTTTTTATGAACTCTTTATCTCTTTCTCTTCCAGTGATTGCAGTAAATGACATGAAATGGCAGACCTCAGGGATGTTTCGTCCATTTGTGGATGTTAACCTGGTCGGCCCACAGCTTACAGAGAAGAAACGAAAATTCACAACCAAATCGAAAAACAACAGCTGGACTGCAAAGTACAACGAGGCCTTTCAATTGTGAGTAAAAAAGCATCTATTAAATATGTGCTTTGAAACACCCAGCATTTTCTATAAGAACAATACTAATACTTACTGGCGGTAAGTCTAAAAATCTATTAAAAAAAGAAAACATGTTACTGAGATATGTGTATTTTTTTTCCCTCCTTTATTTCAATCAGTGTGTTGGGTAAAGGCGTGAGTCTGGACTGCTATGAGATTCAGATAACGGTGAAGGATTATTGTTTCGGTCGTGCGGATCGGGTGGTCGGGGTCGCAGTGCTGCAGCTGCGTGACGTAGCAGACCGGAAAAGCTGCGTGTGCTGGTGCCCCTTGGGTCCGCGTATCAACATTGATGAAACCGGGACCACCGCACTACGAATCCTCTCTCAGCGCTCGACTGATGAAGTTGCCAAAGAGTTTGTCAAGCTAAAGTCTGAGACCAGACCTGCTGAAGAGGGGAGGTGAAGATGAAACTCAAGGTTGACCTCTTCAATTTATCATTAGGATTAAAGCGGACTGATTAAAACAGAAGAGACTTTGATAATACAAGATAAATGAGCGTTCACAAACCAATCACGCAAGGACCTACACTGTTTATAAAATTGCGTATATTTATTCAAAGCCTTAAGAGTCACTTAACCGTCTGACTGGCTTTGCATCACTCTACATGATGGGCAACAACTCACAAAATGAATGATGAGTGCTAGCATTGAGAATAGCGTTCCCACCCTCATGGAAATATCAGGGAATTTTCAAATGTTGCTTTCCAGGCATGAAAAGTCATGGAAATGTTAAAAAAAAAAAGTCAGTACTGAAATATTTAATCAGCTAGAAATCTCTGCATTTTTGTTTTACAAAAATCATCTAGTTGAGCAAACAGCTTGAAAATTCATGGAAATTTTATGAAATCTTAAAAAATCGGCACTTGGTATTGTGTCACAAATTGGTATTTGTGAGAGCAGTCTCTGCATTTTTGTTTTATGAAAATTATCTAGTTAAAATAAAAAAAATAATAATAATAAAAAAAATCTTAAGTCAGCACTAAAATATTTTGTTGGCTAGAAATTTATTTGAAATCTGCATTTTTTCACAAAAATTATCTAGGTATTCAAACGACTGGAAAAGTCATGAAAATAATACAAAAAAGTCAAAACTAAAATAATTTGTTAGCTAGAAATTGGTATTTGTAAGTGCAATCTCTGAATTCTTTGCAACAACGTTTACAAAATTATCTAGTTTATCAAACAACTTAAAGTCTAGAAATGTATTGGTAAAAATGTGTGGGAGCCCTGTGAGAAGAGAAAAGCAGAACGCTATATATTTTACTGAGCACTTCAGTTATTTCAAGCACATTGCAATGAAAGGTATAAATGACATTACAAAAAAATGTGAAGATGCGAGAGTTTTGCCAAACGTGAGTCTGTGGGCTCGTTCCGCATGTTCTTTGTGGCCTTCTGAATGGGAGGGGTCTTACAGCAGGGGGAGTGGTCTAACAAGATTCATTTACATTGGCTGCCTATTCTTTGATTGACAGGCACAGATATGCACATTTAGACAAACATTTTTCTCTTTTGGTCTTGTTCACTAATGTGTTCCTGAAATCTTTTCTGTGATACCTTCAATACATTCATCACCTTTGTCTAACTTGAAAGACATTTCTAACAGTCCGACCACTCCAAATGCTCCAAAGATCATGGTTATCCCCCCTAGTCTCTTTATGGATGTCTCAAAACAGATGAATACGCAAGTAAATCAAGACAAATATAGACCAACCAGTAGTGCCAGCCAATGAGAAGGGATGTACTGTATGAAACTTTGTTTACCTTGTGCCAAGTAGTTTGTATGCTCTCTTTTTTGAGGTGTAATGGAGTTATGGTTTTTGTTTTGTTTGTAATATATGCACAACCAAACAGGTGTAAACACAGTCTGTAAAGTAGACTACCACATGTGCATGTATTTATTGTAAATTCCAGCTTTTGGTCATATGTTTATTTATGTTTTGTCAATATGTGGAAAGCTATTTATGTATTTTAAACTATGGAAGAGATCACAGATTGAATCGATATTCTGAATTTATTTATAAATTATTTATGAATTAATGTGTGACTCTGATCTTTTTTTCTGATGTGCATTTGGATGCATAGATCCGTGGTTGCAAAACCTACACTTTCTTTCTTAACTTTCTATATGACTATGGGTTCTTCCTCTTAAACCGTTTCCTCTCTTCCATTGTCTTTAGTATTTTGCAGCAGAAACATGTCATTTTGAGTGTTCCTTCTCTCTTTAGAAGTTCCTCTAGAGGAATCCGATCCAGATAGGGCAGGTCCAGCCTTGCCTAGTTTGTTGTTCAAAACCACCAGGCCATTTCACTCCTTGACCTCTGCCTTTAATAAGGTGACCTGTTTTAAAAATCAATGAAACAGAGGTAAGACTCATTTCTGTATAATGCAGATTATTTGCATAATCTGAGTTGCAATTATTTGCATTTAATGTTGGTGTATTTTGATGTGGAATGCATATATTTTATGGGGGGTGAATTACATTAATTTTGTGGCACATACTTTTTCACATCTGAAGTAAAGCTATACACATGGAAAAGTGTTTAGTGACAGTAAGTAATCTGTGTGTGTGTTAGTATGCTCATTAGTGTTTAATAGTTTGAATTAGTATGATTAACCTGTTTCTTGGATTTTTCTTTATAATAAGGTTACCTATAGTCATTTCCTCTTATAAAATATGTTGCATGCATTTTTGAGCTGTGCTGTATCAGGACTATTTTAATTATTGTTCACTTACAGGACGGAAATAAGTCATTGGCCTATGATAGGTTTCTACCTAAATTTATTCTTGAATACTTGGCTTGGTTATAGTTTGGGGACAAATTCGTTCCCAGAAGTGAGCAAAATATGAGATATATGAGATATATGTATGTGTGTGTGTGTGTATATATATATATATATATATATATATATAAGTCTTTGTTTAGATGGTTAAGTAAACGTGTATATTGTGTGTGTTTAGTTTGTGTGTGGCCTTGTGGTCATAGTGAACATGCTCAGTACTGCTGTACTTTGTCAGTG
The DNA here is from genome assembly GCA_021397915.2 of Tor tambroides. Taxonomy (NCBI): domain Eukaryota; kingdom Metazoa; phylum Chordata; class Actinopteri; order Cypriniformes; family Cyprinidae; genus Tor; species Tor tambroides. The sequence goes on along the minus strand of JAFVLL020039491.1, from coordinate 102,418 downwards.
GTTAGAGGAATGGGGAAAAAAATTGGTAGCTTCCTTTTTTGGTGTGCAGGAAATCGATACTTTTCTAGCAAGTAGGTGAGAGAGAGAGAGAGAGGCTGAGAGATGTATAGAGATCTTAACAAAAGTTTGACAGTCTGAGTTTATTACACAGGAAGACCAAGAATAAATGTTACCTCAGGTTAATTGTCAAGAAAGCTGTGAGCAAGAAAGAGAAACACAGAAGAGAGCACTGCAAGTTGCCGCCCCTCTTCCTTGTTTATCTAGGGTGTGTGTGGTGGGGTCTCTCTCTCTCTCTGTGTGTGTGTGTGTGTGTGTGTGTGTGTGTGTGTGTGTGAATGAGTCTAGGCTGGATGCCTGCACTCCCTGTTTCCCATCAACGTAAAGTGAGAGCAGATGGAAGACTGAGAAGCAGTAGAAAGGAGGAGGAGAAAGAGAAAATAAGAGGGCAAGACAAAGAGGAGGAGACTGTTTGGCTGACTTTGGCGATCTCTGGCTGGAGAAAGAAGTGCCACACTAGACCTACACACACTACGATGTCACCGTAGGACATTTACGGTAAGAATCCTGAGGGTAAAGGTTAGGGGTGCAGCGAGGGGTCAAGGTCAGTAGAGGGGGATTTGTCAGACAGTCCTGGAGAGCACAGGAAGTAAAATTGTGGGTGTGAAAGAGTTGTTCGTTTTTTCTCGTCTGTCAGCAGTCTTAAAAGTGGGGTGGGAAGAGTGAGAGGTTCATGTAATAAACAGCCCGAGGACGAGTTTTTGTTTTTTGTTTTCATTGGTAATATTTCGTATCAAAATAGACTAAAAAAGTTGAAGTGTTTTGAAATTTGCATTCTGTTGGACTGTACAGCTTTTCTAACCAGCGTGCTGTCAGAGAAACATATGGCACACAGGGTTTAGTTCTCCTGACGTTACTTTAACACCAGGTGAGAACTGATGTAAGCCATTGCTGTTCTTTTGTTATTCTGACAGTTTTTTTTTTTTTTTTTAAACTTTGAATACTTTAATGAATACTTTAATTTGATCACTTTTTCACAGTAGTGATAACACAAGATTAAATGTTTGAAATTCCATGTAACTCACTGAAAGCATCTTAATTTTGGCAGGTATTATAGTGTTCTACACCTCAAACTGACTTGTGTGTCTGTTTAATTTGGGGGTCTCTAGGGATTATATAACATAAATATAAATATAAAAATGATATATACATATATAATGATATATATAATAATTCATATATTTTTTTTTTAAAAAATTGAGCATCAAATTATCCTATTATAATTATTTCTAAAGCATCTTGTGACACTCAAGACTGGAGTAATGGCTAGTAAAAATTCATATATTCAAGTGTGTGTGTGTGTGTGTGTGTATATATATATATATTATATTATATTATATTATATTATATTATATTATATTATATTAAATGCAGCTTTGATAAGCATAAGAGATTTCTTTCAAAAACATTTAAAAAAAAAAAAAGTTGCCAACCCCAAAGTTTTGAATGGTAGTGTATATTTATATCTACATATTAAAAGAATATTCAGTTGTTTGTGTTTTGGGCTCTTTGAAAGACCAGTATATACATAGGGTATGAGTGTAAAACCCTTTTGGTTGTAACTAGAACTTTTTTTTAAGAGTGTAGGAAAATTTTTGCTTGTTTTTGTATTTAACATTTAGCACTGTTGATTACAGACTTCTAAAAATCAAGCAAGAAAACTCAAATGTTTGTCTTGTACTGTAACATATTCTCCAGACTTGTTTAGTACATTCTGGAGTCTGGAGTGTGTAGGATGGCTTTGTTGTATGTCTGTGACTGTAGCATGACCCTGAGTTCCTCCGGTGGCCCATATAACTCCTTGTCAAATACGGCCGATAAATAATGCAGTGACAACACACAGCAGGCTCTGTCTGATCAGATATGATTGTCTCTCTGACAGGCTGTAATTGTTAATGGATAAATAATTAAAAGGTCATTAGAAGTGACATGCCTTTATCTGGTAAAATGAGAGGCCTCTCCTCCTTTTGCTATACCTGAGTGCCGTTGTAAGGATTGGCTGAATTATTCATCAGCTCTTGTCTTATAGATTTTCCGTTTAGTTGTGATTTATCGCTTTAATGCCTTTACTAAACATTTTTTTTTAAGATGAAATTGTTAATTGGCTAGGTGTTCAAATGCAAGCAAGCAAGCTCATTTAAGGCTACCTGAAAAAAAAAAAAACTGTATCAGTATGAATAAGTGTAACACAAGTAGATAAGGAAGTTTAGTTTAGATGTTCTATGTTTAAACCCCATGAGGGGATTTCAGTAAAACAGAAGTTGCTGAGTTCCTCAAATTCTATTGTATTGTACTAAGCTGCTAGCATAACAAAAAGCGAGGAATAAGCTAATATTAGAAACAACAATAGAAGAAGGACAGCAACATGGCACAACTAGTGCGACTTTTTATAATCTACAAAAAAAAAAAAAAAAAAAAAAAAAAAAGCAATAAGCAGATGGATAAAAAAAAATAAAAATCTAAAATTGAAGGAAAGACCTGATCTGTACAGTACATAGATACCAGTGGCTGGTTGCATAAACTGCATAGACTAGTATTACAAGTAGTCTAATTTATTTATCTAATATGTTTCTGGTCATAATGTAGATTGGCTTATTTTGAATCTGAAAGTAAGACCATAGTTGACCATACTAGTTTAAGACACACAGTAGCTGTTTATGCTGACCTCGGAATATCATGGAGACTTGCAGATGGGTTATTTTGACCTGGACCAGTAAGCAGCCACACAGAAATTGCTAAGAAAAAAGTACTTGAAACAGTACTCAGCTGCCATCATTAGTCAGATCTCCATCACAGGGCCATAAATGCCAAGCATCTCACACTGGGACATGTTACTAATTCAGTTCACACATCTACTATGTAGACTCAGCCATGTATCTCCCGTGAGACGTTTTAACCTACCATTGCTCTTTAGCTTGAGCTGCCCATCGTGTGGCTCTTCCCATGATGCCCGCCTCTGACTGACTCAGTCAGCATGTTTCCTGCACCCCCTGAGTGAAGCTGAGGAAATGATGAAATCCCACTGCAACAGCGGCACACTTCACATTTTGTTGCCTTCAGCTCACTACACAGACTTTTAGTAGAGGTTCTGCTTCAGGACAGGTTTAGAGATGATGCTGTTGGCCTTTAATGTATAACTAGAGCTTCCTGTACTGTCCCAGTGCATTAGTGCTGGAGGAGTGCTTGTGTTTATTGAGGTACTCTGCTTGGAAAGCAACAGTTAATGATAACATTCCTTCACTAGCCATTTAATATGTAAACTACAGGGAAAGTTGTCTGTCTTAGTCTTAGCCACCTTTGCCTGTGTTGACCTGATTCAGGTTGAACCTATCAGACCTTCTGAAAGTCTGTGGATGTGTTTTGCATGGTTTGCATGTCTGAAGGGACACTTTGATAAGCGCAGATGAAATTTAAAGCTTAACTTGATGTTCCAGACCCCTTTTAATCTTGCGTGTGACATGATGTTTGCATAACTAAAAGAAAAACATTTTCAAGGAAACATTTTGTTAGCCAAGTTTGGAAAGAAAACATCTGGTGAACCCAAATATTTGTGTAGAGGTTACTTTTTTGTATTAGAATGAACTTTAAGCAGGCTTCAGCGGCGGTGTTTGGAAGTAACTAACTAGCGATGCTGCTAACTTAACTACATTTTTCAGTACTGTGACAGTAGTTTAGCTTTTTTTTTCCCCCAATAACAATATACAATAAATATAATATTATATTAATTCATGTTCTTATTATAAAATAATAAGAGTAAAATATTTATGGATTCATGTCATTACAAAAATACCAGTACACTACAGTCTACAGTACTCCTTTATCTTATAGTGAAATATTTACCTGATTTGTTTTTAATCCATTATACTGGTATGTTTTCTAGTTTTAGCTGTACAACTGTATCTGTTCAAGTTTGATGCTATCACTCTCATAGATATCCATTCATTCATTGGTAATAATGTGTGATTAAAAGCTATGATTCAATTTTGATATTGCCTATTAACAGCTTTGTTGTTTGGTAGGCTACCTTTTGTTAGTAGCTTGTATTGTAACCAACTACTATTAAAAAGTAGCTGTAGTTGGACTATCGTGCAACTTGACAAACTGTAGTTTCAAAGAATCTCTCCCAGCATTGTTCTGCTGTCATCTCCAGACTGGAGTTACTCAATTACTGCATTTCTGAGGAATCCTGCTGCAAGTCGCTGCATGTTTTATACTGTCCTGAGATGCATGTGCTAAACAACATAAGCTACGTGTTGCAATTGAGACTCCAGACTGAAACATTTGACACTTATAATGCAGATTACAGTTCAGTGATTAATTTGAATGTTGTGTTGTGTAATATATTGATACTTTAGTGTATGGTAACATTCACTGTTTTTGATGTTACAGTGTTGTGCTGCACTTCCCACAGTCTGTACTACAGACTGCATTGTACAAGTGTTCACTTGTTTGTCATTAGCACTTCCTTTTATTGTATGGTCTTTCAGCAGCTAATCAAAATGTTGCGTTTCACAATGTTTTTCTCCATTCCCCCTCAATTAACCAGACTGAGTTTGAGTTGCACTGTTAGTGTTTGTGCATTCAGGGTTTATACGGTTTCCTTGCATTGATTTTTATATATTAGATTAGATTGAATTAGATTAAACTAGACTAGACTAGACATATAGATAGACACAGAGGGTGACATTTACTCTTGTCTTCAGTGGGTTTCTAAAAAAAACCTTGTTCAATGAACTGCCCTACTTTCAAAACCACTTAAGTGGGTTTAGTGTCTGTTTTCACACCCTCATAATTTGTCCTATTATTTATCTATTTTTGTAATTAAAAACAACATTTATTAAAAGTAATATCATTTGACACTTTAACTTTTCATTCATTCATTCATTCATTCATTTGCATGCTCTTTTGACTCTGTTATGGTGTCTATGGCCCAGCTTACAGTCTTAGGTTTTTAAAAATACCCCTAAGGGCACTGTAAATTATCTAAAATGGTGTGGAACAATAGTGACCAGAGCATGCCAGCGCGCACACACACACACACACACACACAGGCATGTGGGGTATTCTGAGACACACAAAGCTCATCAGGAGACAGGATCTTACTTCTTTTGTATGCGTATTTAACTTGAATTCACTCAGATGTAAGCCAGGCACGCATGTGTATACACTCCTTTGCTTTGCTTTGTTTTTGTTTTTGTTTTTTTTAAACAAAACTGGAATGGTGATGTAATCACATTTCACAGAAACAAGAAAGCACAGGAAATGTTTTTAATGTTGGCTTTGTGTCAAAGTGAAAGGAGGAAAACGAGAGGGCACACAATAGCCCCTCAGAAAACTCACACACATATGACTGCCACTTGACTTCTAGACTCTAGACAGTGTTTGTAAAATTGCCAGTCATTGTGTTTTCCTTCCAAAGAGAGGAAGGTCAGAGTACTGAGTGAGGATTTTCTAGGTGCTGGCTTAAATTCTTTATAGGGCAGTTGATGTGTGCCTATAACTATTTTTTTTTTTTTTTTCTGCTTACAATTTATATGTATATGATCACCATTTTAATGACCTTTGAAATTAATTTTGAATTAACCCATAAGAACCCACGGTGACGCGGGTGTCACAAACAATGGTGATTATCTGGAAAGGTCTTTTTAAAGCATTATCCCACACTTTCAACTCAGGAAGTCCCTAAGTGACATATAATGAACACCCAGGTTCAGTCATGTGACAATGTGTGCATTTTTTGTTGCCATGGCAACATTTCCAAAATGGTGTTCTGTCTGGTTAGCACATGTTGCAGTTTCACCAATTTTTAAAATGCTTGTTTTTGTTACTAAAAGTATGTTTCAACCCATGCAACAATTCTAATATTTTAATAACATATCCTAGATTACTCTTAACCTGAGTTTAATACATTTCTTGAACAAATTGATATGTCGTTGCCAAAGATAATGTGGTGACATACTGTAAGGCTCTACATCGGGCTATTAACCTTATGTTAGTGAATTTTTTAGGTGTGACGTATTTGTCACATTAAAAGGTACAGTTCACCAAAAATGAAAATTTGATGTTTTATCTGCTTACCCTTGGCGTAAGTATCCAAGATGTAGGTGACTTTGTTTCTTCAGTAGAACACAAACAAAGATTTTTAACTCAAACCATTGCAGTCTGTCAGTCATATAATGGCAGTCAATGGGACTCGCGGCTTTGAGAGAAAAAAAACATACACAGACAAAACCAAATTAAACCCTGCAGCTGGTGACGATACACTGAGGTCTAAAGACACAAAATGATCAGTTTGTGCAAGAAACTGAACAGTATTTATATCTTTTTTTTTTTTTTTTTTTTTTACTCTCTGAGCGACCGCAGATACATCAAGCCAGGAGCCACAGGATTAATTTGCTGCAGGCCTGTATGTTTTTTTTTCTCAAAGCCATGCGAGTCCCATTGACTTAAATTATACACTTGACAGACTGCAATGGTTTGAGTTAAAATCTTCGCTTTTTGTGTTCTACTGAAGAGAAACAAAGTCACTACATTCTTGATGCCCTTAAGTGTAAGCAGATAAACATCAAATTTTCATTTTTGGGTGAACTATCCCTTTAAGAAAAATGGAGCTGCTCAATTAATTTAGCTGATTCAATTATTTTAGTGTTATATATTTTCTGCTGCTCATTTCAAAGCATATTTTAACAAATCTACGTGCACGTTTAACATGTTGACCTCCAGTGTGAGGTAGTTGTTTATTTTTATTCAGTTCGCACATTTTCGAGTTGTGAAAAATAAATCTAAAAATTAATTTCTGGTTAAACCATATACCTCAAAAGGTAGAATTTTGATATGTTACAAAAGAGTTGTTGTAAAACTTAATGGTCACAGTTATGTGGTTTTGAAATATGTTGTGGCAAAGCAAATAAAATACAAAAACTGTATTACTTCTGAAAAAGGTTTTTGTTTTATCTTCCCAGAAAAGTAATCATTTTGATATATGTTGTGGAAAAGCAAATAAACAGAAAAAAAAATTTAGCAAAAAAAAATTATAAAATGTTTTTTTTTTTTTTTCAATTTAGAACTAAACGCCCAATGTAACATATATGTAACATGAAAAATTTATCATAAACGCCCAATGTGTCCTATATGTAACATTACAGATCTTTCACAAGGAGGAGTTGTATTTAAAAAACAACTGCAGAAACATGTTATAAGTGGTCCATTTGATTTGTTTTATATGCCCCATAATTTTCCTATAAGGAGAAATTGGTCCAGGTTCTTATGGGTTAAATTAGCACAATCCACAGGAAGTTGAACTGGCATTTGAATTAAAACAACGAACATAAAAGGACTCTAGTTTCAAGCACTTTAACTTTGTCTTTGAATTACAGTTCATTTTTCTTCTTTAAATTCAAATTCAATTTGCAATTCCACAACCTCAATTTAAATTACTCAAAAAAAAATTCTCAAAAATGTAATCGGAATTTACAAGACAAGTGTGTGCTTGTGAAAGAAAGAGTACGAGGGGATGATTTATAGTATGCGATTAGTAAAACTGAAAGTTTTGCCTCTTTCTTTTTGTGGTTGGATTTTCTGCTTTTTTCCCCTTCTGCTCAAACCTTACTTCATTAAGCACGTCCTGCATATGTAACGTTTATGTAGTATATAGTTTTAATTTATTAAAATGGCAGTTTCAATACTTTTTATATTTTTGTTTTCTCAGTGACTTATTTTTTATTTTTTTTTGCTGTACAGTGATGGTAAAGCCTAACCCTACTGTGGTGGCAGTGAGACAGGTGTTCCTGTAGCATGCGTGTTTGCAAACATATATTTGCATTTGTGGTTTTTATGTGTGCGTATTGTGGCCTGTGCCTTGTCATTTTGCACCCCCCAGAACCCCCTGTATTTGTTCCTGTGGTTTAATTGGACTCATGTCTTTCTTTTTCCAACCACTTGCACTGTCACTCAGTGACCCCCTTATTTCTGTCCTATTTTCCTGTAAATCACTCCCTGTATTTTGTGCTCCTGTGAAGAATTAACATCAGAAAGTTTGCACATTTGGCTTGGGTGTTGTCTCTGTCTCAATACATGCTGTAATTGTTTTGTTTTTTTTTGGGCTCAATCATTACTGATAATTAGAGCGGCAAAGGTCTTATGCATTCCATTTCAAATTAGATTTTGCAGTGTAAAGACTCTATATGCTGATTATACAGATTACAATGAAATGTAGATTCAAAAATATGATGATAAATGATAAAACCTTTGCTTTTGCTTTTTTTTCCCCCGTACATTGAAAGAATACAATGGCATGGGGCACTCAGACCTCACAAAGGACAAAAAAGCACCAAAAAGGCCAATGAAAGTAGTTATATGATGGCTTTTTTTATGAAGAAAAGTACAAAATTAGAATAATTATTTACTTTTTTTTCTTTTCTGACATGGTTCTCAAATAATTGTCATATGGCCCGCTTTTATGATACATTTACTGTGCTATTCAATGCTGTCTGCTAGCATTGAATGGAAGTGAGCAGCTTAAACATTCAGATAAATATCTCCTTTTATGCTCCATGAATCTCAAGTCAAGTCACCCAGGTTTCAAAATACATTAATGTGAGTAAATGATGACAGAATTTACACTTTTGGGTAACTATATACCTTTAAGGCTTCCAATTAAACTTGAGTAGGACATGTACTGATTTGTAACCCCTTAAATATTTATTTTTGGTTTTCATAATGACTAGTTTTTTTTCCAGTGATGTGGATAGCATAACCAAGCTGTGGCCGCAGTGGAAAACAGCCCTTCCAGAGGTGATCTAGCATGTGTGCTGTATGTTTAAAACACACACACACACACACACACACACACACACACACACACGTACGTGGTTTATATAATTAACTCTTGTGCTGAAGTCACTCTGGAATTCTGTCCAATGGGCGGATTTCATAAGTGCTGTTTCCTCAACTTGAAATGTGTGTGTGTGTGTGTGTGGTGTGTAAATGTGCAAATATACTACCTTTTAAAAGTTTGGGGTCTGTAGGATTTTTAAACTGTTCTTTTATGTTCAGCAAGGCTGCGTTTAAACGGTAATATTGTGAATATTATTACAATTTAAAATAACTCTTTTCTATTGTTGTTTTTTTTTTATATAATTTATTTCTGTGATGGCAAAGCTGATTTTTCAGCAACCTTTATGCCAGTCTTCAGTGTCACATGATTGCTCAGTCACTTTTTTGTCTTTACTGTCTCTTTTTTTTATATATAAATTATCTTACAGACCCTAAACATTTGAACGCTTGTGTATTAGTGTGTTCGTGTCTGTTTGTTTGCATACGTGGTGTGCCACAGTTGTGTTTATCCATTAAAAATGTATTGGTGCTTTTGTACAAACAAAAAGTGCTTAAAGCTCATTTTGAATCAGCATCATCATTAAGCAGTTCACACACTCTTCCTGAAAGGAAAACAACCCCCAGACAAGTGTTTTGTTCTGTTTTTCAGAGAAATTATGATTCATCCTTGAAAAGGAAGAAGGGAAGCCATGTCATTCTTTGGCTTAGACTGTACGCGGAAGAAAGAAAAAGGTACATGCACGACATACAGCTCTGACATCAGAACACTATCAAACCAAAGCCATCACTCAAAAGTGAATTGTTATTGTTGAAGTATGCAGAGACATTCATTGGTTGATTTCCCCAAAAAGTTGAAATGCTGTGGTGCTGTTGAAAATGTTTTTTTTGTTTGAGCATCGGGACAAACACTTTGGCTCATCAACTTACCTAACCTAACCTAACCTAACAATTATAAAGAGTATATACAATTTCTCTCTATATTTTCTTCTAGAGGTGGAGAGGAAAATCAGAGCAAATGACAGAGAATATAACTCATCATTCAAATATGCTGTGAGTATAAAATCAGAAAATTGACAGAAAATCACTAATTCAAACCTATAAAAATAAACATTTATGTTTTGTCTGTTGGTGACATAGGTGTCATCATGACATTATATCCACCAAACGGTTTCTCTTAACAGATTGCAGTTATTTTTAGATACCTTTCTGTTAAAAAACAACACTTGTTGTTTGCCATCGTCTTTCATCACGTATTACTCATATTTAGAAATATGACTCCCAGCATGTGTGATCTTTAGACAAACCACACCACCACATGTGAACAACACTATTGAACCGTCTTCCATCTCTGTCTTTTCTTCCTGAAGACCAATTCCATCAAGACCTCCAAATACAACCCCTTCACTTTTCTGCCTCTCAACTTGTTTGAGCAGTTCCAGAGGATCGCTAATGCCTACTTCCTCTTCCTGCTCATCCTACAGGTGTGTAAAATCCAAGTTTACTGAGTGAAGCACTGGAAACAGGTTACAAGAGTGATATGTTCATAATATGTTTTCAAAATAAATAAATGGATGAATAGGGATTTGAATACAAAGTCTGTCCAATTCAAAGGAAGTGAAATTCTTTCAGGATGTTTCCTCAATTTGAAACATTCATGCATATTGTGAAGAATGGGTTTGTAACGTGACCCTGACTTCCCGTATCAAGCCTACATCCCACACATTCTAAATGACTAAATACTTGCACAATAATGACCGTCTCATGACCCTGTAACTTTGAGGCAAGTCAGCTAACATCAGCCATTTTTGTTACTCATCATGGGCAGCTATTTTCTTTCATGCAAGTAAAGCGACCATATACAGTAATAAATCAATGGAGAGACTTTAACAATTAAAAATTACATGATCAATAACGGACAATATTTTCTTAAGCTCAAATCACGCAGTCTCATACGACTTCTCACATTCATATATGTGCAACGTCTCTGGCTCACAATACAGTAACTACATATATGTTGTTGCCATTACTTTAATATCATTTTCCCACATTCAAAGCACATTAACATGTTTTGTTTCGTAGGTTATTCCTGCTATTTCTTCTCTGTCCTGGTTCACCACTGTCGTCCCTCTAGTCTTAGTATTATCAGTGACTGCAGCCAAAGACGCCATTGATGATATTGTAAGTACACACATGTGACTATATATAACAAACTGAAGATCTATTCATTCTTTGTTCATATTTCTTTCTTTTTCCCCTCCTGAGAGGAAACAGCAAGATCTGACTGTGATTAGACTGTTTTTGCCAAATTATTCCTTTTAAAGGGATAGTAGTCCACCCAAAAAAGACAATTGTCAACATTTCCTCACCCTAATGTTGTTCCAAACATATATGACTTTCTTTCCTCTGCTAAACACAAAAGAAGACATTTTGAATGTTGATTGCTCATAACAAAGCGGTTTTGATCCCACTGACTTCCATTGCATTGTTTGTCCAAGCTATAGAAGTCAATGGGAACCAAAACTGTTTAGCTACCAACATTAGAAAACAGTATTCCGCAGTAGAAAGGACGTCACACAGGTCTGCAACATCTTGTTGATTATTTTATACCATGTAGTACTGGATAGCTTTGCCCCACCAATCATTTCTTTTGTCCCAATGTGATCCAGAGGACCTCCAGACGTTCTGCCAGATCCCAAACAGAGCTAACTCTGGGTTTCCCATGCTCTGGTTGTGAGTCTTATGGAAATGAACTGACATTTCGTTAATGAGACTGGCAGCTTTTACTATAATACTCAGTACACGTCTGATTTAAATGCCCTTTACTTTGGCACACAGACGTCATCAAGCAAACTTTCCTCTGAGCAGCAGAAAATCGTAAAGCGAAAGGTTATGGATCTAAAATTTGTCAGCGGTGGACTGGAAAATTTGATACAGTTAACAGGAGCCACCTCACCCTCAGCAGGAATACAATAGTCCTTATGTTCCTGCTGAGGGGAGTGGAGGGGAATTAGGGAATCACACTTCTCGCCCCTCCTCTCCTCTTTCTCTAGCCTTCAAAAACTGGGATGAGCTGCTTTCTGGATGCAGAAGGTCTTGGCATTTGAAGACAGAGAATTCTCTTTTGTCTTCAGAAATAAATTTATCCCATGAGAGCTTCTGTTACATTTTTCTTTTTGCTTTCATTTAATTTCCTACATGATTTTTTTCAGTCTCTTTTTTTTTTTTTCTTTTTCTCTCTGACAGAATCGCCACAGAAGTGACAGGAAGGTGAATAACCGTAGAGTGAATGTGCTCATCAGTGGAAAGTGAGTGGCTGTCAAATTTTGTTTGTCACTCTCTGTCAGTCTTGTTACTTACACACCTTTTTCAAATGAATTTCACATGACACCAAATGCAGTCAGAGCTATTGTGGGTGCAATAATTTGCTGTTTTTATAATATTGTTCATACAACTTTAGTTTTAGTATATGGTCATGACCTGAGCGTTTCAGTAACATTTATCATATCACTAATACTATAAATGGTTTCATAAATTTTGCCTATACTGTAGCTCAACCCAGGTGCATTTTTTCCATATTTTGTTCAGCTAATGTGCATGCACTTTCTAGAGCCCAAAACTTTGGCCCATTTAACTGAAAGTTGGAATTTAGTAAGTGTTCTTCTCCTCATACTGGTAACCTGGAATGCTTTGAATTTTTGGTCCCACTTTATATTAGGTGGCCTTAACTACTGTGTACTTACATTTAAATTAATCATTTGGTGCAATACACTTATTGTGTACATACATGTTTTTACATTGTACTTATATTTTTAAAAATACTTATATGTAATTACATCTGTAATTAATTTCTGTAATTACATTTATAATTACACTGTTGATCCATCCCTCACACCTTAACCCACCCTTAAACCTACCCATACCACCAAACCTGTCCCTAACCTTACCCACCTCCCACCTCAATAGCAGCAAAAGTGTTTTGCAATACAATATGACCATAATAAGTACATTGTACTTATTTTTTGATGCAAGTACATAATAGTTAAGGCCACCTAATATAAAGTGTGACCGAATTTTTAACAAACCACATATCAATATCAACAGGACGCAGCTGTAGACGCATCAAACGGTTCTTCCTGTTGTTCTGACCTGTTGTTCTAGATCTCACACACACAATGAATGGCTGCTTGAATGATGCCTCAGATTTCTATTTTTGAAATAATTTTCCTGGTGGTCCCTCATCATATTTAAAATGTGTCAGCATCAGGCTCAGCAAGAATGTGCTCATAATTTATGTTGAGTTAAATAGAAACACATGACCCACACACCATGACAGTTGTTGCAACTTCTTGTAATCAGAATGATGTGGTTTACATAATTTGTTCTCTTTCTTTCAAAATAGACTGATAAGCGAGAAATGGATGAATGTGCAAGTGGGAGACATCATAAAGTTGGAGAACAACCAGTTTGTCACAGTAATACATTTTACAGATTTAGATTACATTAAATGTAATGTCATGTTAAACTGTATATCTTTACTTAAAGATTTAGGATCAGATGTAAACTGATATTGAATTAACATCACCTTGACTCTCTGTATCCTCCTCACAGGCAGATTTGCTCCTGTTGTCCAGCAGCGAACCTCTCAACTTAGTGTACATTGAAACTGCGGAGCTGGATGGGTGAGTATTGTTGTTTTTATGTATGTGTGTTGTTTGAATGAAGCTGAAATATCTCATGTGAATATTTCTTTAAGTTGGAATACTGAATGCCTGAATTCACGTTTATGATTCTTTGTCGCTTTTTGTCACACAGAGAAACCAACTTGAAGGTTAAACAGGCTCTGACTGTAACGGGAGACATGGGAGACAATTTAGAGGCTTTAGCTGCATTCAATGGTGAGGAGAAAGAGAGAGAGAGAATTCCTTGCTCTAGTTAAAGGGATAGTTCACCAAAAATGAAAATTCTGTCATCATTTACCTTCCCTCAAGTCATTCCAAACCTACAAGAGTTTCTGTTGAGCACAAAAGAAAATTACAGAATGTTGGTAACCAAACAGTAGAAGTTTAGAAAAAAAAGTATAGACTGTTTAATACTACTCAGAGATTAATGCATACATTTCCACAGCAATTACAACTATATATTTTGATACTAGGAGCTGAGGAGAGTCGGAGCAGGCATAGTTTAGTCTGGCGTTTTCAGTATGCAGCTTTGCATCTTTACACTGAATTTTGAGAAGGCACAGACCAGCCTTGGTTGTTTGAAGGTGCCTTATTATAAAGAACAAAACTGAAATCATATCCTATACAAATAATAATGAACACGTATCAGAGATGTGAGTTTTGTGAGATTTTGTTGTTTGCCTGTGTTACTCCATGATCATCAAACCAGTCACAGCTGTGAGGGAGGACATACAAACAATTACTGACACTGCCTATGCTGATAATTCTTCCAGCATTTCTCCTTCATACAGATATTAATCTCTTAAGAAGTCTTTACTAGTTAATCATTTAGGCAAGGAACTTGAGTCAGCAACACACTACCCTTTCCAAGTCTTTTTTTCCTCTTACTTGGCTTTTACAAATATGGAAAATTGTGCATCTTCCTATTTTTATCTATTTTTTGTTTGCTGTGTTCTCCGATAGGAATCTCAGATAAAACTCTGATTTTTCTCCTGAGCAACACCCCAGGTTACATGTCTCCTGTAGAGTTTCAAAAGAGAACAGTAGTCTCATTTTGTGGTCAGAAGATATTAAAATCTGCTAAAATAAGCACAAATGTATCAGTTTTTTCCAGAACAAAATTATCTGAGCTATGCAATTCACACACACACAAAAAAAAGTTAATAGAAATTAAATGTAACTGAGAACTCCCAAATCTTCTCGACTTCAAAGTCTTTTCAACTTCTGAGCAATAACATTTTCCTCTGGTCTTCTCTGTGCTTTCTTCAGGGGAGGTGTGCTGTGAGCCTCCTAACAACCGTCTGGATCGCTTTACAGGCACGCTGACATTCGGTACACAGAAATACTCTCTGGACAACGAACGAGTCCTGCTGAGGGGCTGCACGCTCAGAAACACAGACTGGTGTTTTGGCCTGGTATTGTTTGCAGGTAATAAATTCAGGCAGATGAGTGGTGTGTGCTCTGGAGCTGTCTGGTGTCCCAGTTCAATTCCTCTTTATTACTGCAGAGAATGTGTGTGTTTTATGCTTTTGAGGGTGTAAAATGGTTTGCCAGCCCATAGACTAAGTAGACTTGACAAATACTGACTTTTAAATAAATAATATTCTGGATTTACGATTGAAATCATTATAGAGGTTTGTTGTCCTGAAGGAAAAGTATCGTGGTTCATATATATGTTATGTCTTCAGGCCCAGAGACCAAGCTGATGCAGAACTGTGGGAAAAGCACCTTTAAGAGGACAAGTATCGATCGACTCATGAATATACTGGTGCTCTTTGTAAGTTAAATGTCTAATCTATAGTTCTTTTACCTCAAGATAAGCTCCACCTTTATACAGCATATGTATGCACATGTATATATAGGCCTACTAATAATTTTTATTTAGCAAGGATGCATTAAATTAAACAAAAGTGACTAAACACTTTTACATTTTTCTGAAAAATGTTTTTTAAAAAATGTAAAATTTTCCACAAAAATATTAAGCAGCACAACTGTATTCAACACTGATATTAAAAGACTTTTGAGCACCAAATCAGCATATTAGAATGATTTCTAAAGGATCGTGTGACACTGCAGACTGGAGTAATGATGCTGAAAATTCAGTTTTATAAATTAAATTCTAAATAATTTACATTAAAATAGAAACAGGTGTTTTAAATTGTAATAATACTTCACAGTGTTACTGTTTTTACTGTATTTTTGACTAAAAAATGCAGCCTTATAGTGAGCATAGAAGACTTCTTTCAAAAAATCTTAAGACCATAATCTTTGGAACAGTAGTGTGAATAAACTATAAAAATGAACAGAAACGTGAATATATTAATAGAAGACTATATTTGTTCATATGATATTTAATGTAATTGGTAACTCTAAGTTAACACGTTTGATCTCTTTGTAGATTTTTGGGCTTCTGGCTCTGATGTGTATTATTCTGGCTGTGGGGAATGGGATATGGGAAAACCATGCAGGGTCAAAGTTCAATGCCTTTCTTCCACGAGAAGAGAACACTGCGTTTTCAGCGTTCCTCACTTTCTGGTCTTACATTATAATCCTCAACACTGTGGTGCCCATCTCATTATACGTCAGGTAGAGTGCGTTCATGTACTGTATATATGTTTGTTTTCTGTGAAAAGCAACATGAATCCAAACTGTCTACAATTGGCTGTAATGCTGCTGTTATTTTTCAATGAAACCTTTGACTAAAATTGTCATGCTGATAATGCAAAAAATCTTGCACTAATTAAAGAAAAGAATGTCGTTTTCATTCTCTGTTTTTATATTGCAGTATGGAAGTGATTCGGTTAGGCAACAGTTACTACATCAACTGGGACAGGAACATGTATCATGCACGAACTGACACGCCAGCTGAGGCTCGAACCACAACGCTCAACGAAGAGCTCGGTCAGATCAAATACATCTTCTCAGACAAAACCGGCACGCTCACCCAGAACATCATGACCTTCAACAAATGCTCCATTAATGGGAAATCTTATGGTCAGGACCCAATCCCACATGCATCAGTTGTTTGTTATATTTATAGGCCTATATTATTTCAAAAGATTGCCAAGACATGAAACTCCCCTGCAGCGATCAAACAGCCAGATACTGTTTGAACTTAAAAGTGTGTTTTCTCTGCTCTACAGGAGATGTTATTGACCGCTATAGTGGACAGAGGCTGGAGATCACAGAGGTGAGAAACAAAGTCTCAAACAATCGCAAGGGATTTTAATGAGTCTGCTGGGTTAATGAGTTTGCGTTTGGTAATAGGAAATGACACCAGTGGATTTCTCCTTTAACCGTCTTGCGGACCCAAAATTCTTCTTTTATGATCATAGTCTGGTAGAGGCTATAAAGCTGGAGCTTCCAGACGTTCATGCTTTCTTCAGATTGCTCGCTCTCTGTCACACTGTCATGGCAGAAGAGAAAAAGGAGGGTGAGTGGTTGTGTATAATGTGCCTTACTTTTTTACCGTATGTGTACCATAAAACATGCGTTGTGTCTTTTTAAATTGTTTTATTTGTTTACTCTTAATTTACTCTGTAGGTGATCTAATGTACCAGGCCCAGTCTCCTGATGAGGGCGCTCTGGTCACGGCGGCACGTAATTTCGGCTTTGTGTTCCGCTCACGCAGCCCTGAGACGGTGACAATAGAGGAGATGGGGATTCAGAGGAGCTATGAGCTGCTAGCCATCCTGGACTTTAACAATGTGCGAAAAAGGATGTCTGTAATTGGTATGCTCACTGTTGCTTGAACAAACAGTTTTTACCCAAAATGAAAATTTCCTGAAAATGTACTCACCGTCAGGCTATCCAAAATGTAGAGTTTGTTTCTTCATTAGAACAGATTTGGAGAAATTTAGCATTGCATCATTTGCTCACCAATGGGTTCTTTGCAGTGAATGGGTGCCGTCAGAATGAGAGCCCAAACAGCTGATAAAAACACAATAATCTGATGTGACTCCTGTCCATTAATTATTGTCTTGTGAAGTGAAAAGCTGTGTGTTTGTAATAAACAAATCCATCATTAAGATGTTTTTAACTTTAATTGCTTCTGGCTAAAATAAGTGTCCTCTATCCACAATATTGGTTTCTTCAGTGAAAAAGTCATCTCGTCTGAATCAGGAGAGAAATGTCACAAATCAAGCTAAGAAGTTTACAAGTTAAAACCTTTATAAATAAATATATGGGTGGGTTTTGATGTGAGAAGACAACAGGGGATTGACTTTTTCCACTAGAGGAATTGTTATTATATAGATTATAAACTGATTACTTGACCAGAAGTAATGGTTTAAAGTTAAAAGTTCTTAATGAAAGATTTGGTTTTTACAAATATGCATCTTTTCGTGTTATTTGAGTCATGTGGATTATAGTGAAATTTTTATCAGCTGTTTTATATTTCATTCTGACGGCACCCATTCACTGCAGAGGATCCACGGGTGAGCAAGCACTGTAAAGCTAAATTTCTTAAAATCTGTTCAGATGAAGAAACAAACCAATCTACATCTCGGATGGCCTGGTGGTGAGTAAATTTACAGCAAAATGTCTTTTTAGGGTAAAATATTGCTTTAAGAAGGCTCCATGGCTCTTCTCATATAGTGTGTATTTTATGTGTGTTAAATTTGTGGCTTTTCTTTCAGTTCGTAATCCAGAGGGCAAGCTCTCACTGTACTGTAAAGGAGCAGACACCATCATATATGAGAGACTACATCCTTCCTGCAGCGAACTGATGAAGGTCACCACTGAGCACCTCAATGTGAGTCAACACCAGAGGGCTCTAGTGAGACTACAAAGATAATATTTGTTTATCTCTCTCAGAGATTCACATGCTATCTCACACACTTTAGACAATATAGCTCTGTTCCAAAACCTTGTGAGCTACCTTTCAGTCTTCTGTTTACATAGGCAGTGAACTAATTCATTTTAAACTCAAATCATCATAAGCAGGTCATCTCCATAGAAAACTCTACAGATTTCCCCACAATAGGAGTGCCTGTCATTCACAGAGTTACAGTACATACAGTATACTTTAAATCTTTCCCATTAAATATATTTGTGTGCATTCTTTCAATATCTATTTCTCTCTGCCTCTGTAGGAGTTTGCTGGTGAGGGGTTGAGAACTCTTGTTCTAGCATATAAGGATTTGGATGAGGAATATTTTTCAGAGTGGAAACAGCGCCACCATGAGTCCAGTGTGGCGCTGGAGGACCGGGAGGAGAAACTGGAGAATCTATACGAGGAGATAGAGAAAGACATGATGGTATGAACAAAACACACACCCACACAAAAGCATAATTAGAGGTTATAGTCTTTATGTTGGATGTTCTGTTTAATTTACCCAAAATGTTAGCTTTTTTTTTTTTTTTTTTTGTAGAATATGATGCTAAAGTGTTTTTGTGCTGTCTTTTTTGTGTAGTTAATCGGAGCCACTGCAATAGAGGATAAACTTCAGGATGGAGTCGCTCAGACCATTGAACAGCTGGCCAAAGCTGAAATCAAAATCTGGGTGCTCACTGGTGACAAGCAAGGTGCTTCATTATTTAATTCTAAAATTTCTTTATGCCATTTGAGACTCTTAATCACATCCCCAATACTGACTAGTTTAAGTCAACCTGATGTGTTTGCATTGCCTAACTCATTTTCTGTGCTGTGCATCTCATGCTGTGAAGAGAGGACACAATCTCTTCCCAAAGATTATTTTTGTATTTAAACTAAAACTTCTATGTTTTACTTTATGAAAGTGCAATTATTCAGTTATGTAACATAATGAGGTCAGTGCTTGTGTCATTTATAATCGTTATATAATTTGTGTGTGTGTTCATGGTTGGCAGGATTGTTAATTAAGTTCCTTTAATGATAAAGTACCAAGTGGCCCTCTGAAAACTTTCTTATTTCTGTCTGTCTGTCTTTCTAACAGAGACTGCTGAGAACATTGGCTACTCATGTAACCTGCTGAGGGAGGAGATGAACGACGTGTTTATTGTTGCAGCTAACTCACCCGAGGAGGTCAGACAGGAACTGAGGTAATATATCTCATGAAGATGACGTATGTATCATATATTTGTGTGCTAAAACACATGGGCGAAGTCAAAATTCCTAAATTGGGTGGGTGTCCACAAAATGGGTGTTTTATAGGGAAATTTGAATGATGTCAGTTAAATTTCATGTCCAAAATTTTGCTTGCGACAGTATGATTCTTTTTCCTGCTACTGTTTTGAGACTTTTTGTGTATGTTTGTACAGAATTTCTGTTGTGTTTATATTTAAATTGTCTCTTTTTTGCAAAGGGATGCCCGTCTAAAAATGCGTCCTGCTACTGAACAAGACAAATTCCTTATTCCTGAGATTATCCTGGGTGAGACTCCTAAAGTGGTTCAGGATGAAAACGTAAATGGAGACTACGGACTGGTGATAAATGGACACAGCCTGGTGAGAAAGTCTCTTTCTCTCCTCTGTATTTTTCTTCTGCCTGATGTCCGAATGTGTGGCTGCAGAGAGTAAAACCATCTTATTTCCTGATGGGATCTTTGTGTTCGTAGGCATTCGCTCTGGAGAGCAACATGGAGCTGGAGTTTTTACGGGCGGCTTGCATGTGCAAGACGGTCATCTGCTGTCGGGTGACTCCTCTGCAGAAAGCTCAGGTGGTGGAGCTGGTCAAGAAATATAAGAAAGCGGTCACTCTAGCCATAGGAGATGGAGCTAATGATGTCAGCATGATTAAAGGTGAATTCAGCTT
Organism: Tor tambroides; assembly: GCA_021397915.2. NCBI lineage: Eukaryota > Metazoa > Chordata > Actinopteri > Cypriniformes > Cyprinidae > Tor > Tor tambroides. The sequence goes on along the minus strand of JAFVLL020039491.1, from coordinate 82,114 downwards.
GTACAGATGCATAATAAAATAAACATTCTTAGGAATTTCTTTGTGTTGTTTTATTATATAAAATGACATTTTAGACAGAATGTAAAAAAATGTTCATATGTTCCTGCAGATATTAAATCACAATTTGGGTTTTTAGTTGCTTTTAGTCCTTGTTCATAGCAATGCAGTGTTATTTTAGTATTATTTGTATAATATTCTAGTATTTAATTAAAGTATTAATATTTTGATTTAGCTTTTATTTTTATATTTTCAGTGTTAATTTACTTTTTTTTTCAATTCGCTTTCATATTTCCATATAGCTTTAATTTTTTATTTCAGTTTTACTTTATTTAGTAATTCAAATTAAACTTATTTCAGTCGGCTGGAAAGCAGCATATCTAATTTTCATTAAAGTTTTTTAAGTGTAAGTTTTTATCTGATATTTGTATTTTATTTTAGTTTTAAAAAAATCAATAGATTCGTTTTAGTTAACAATAACAACAATGTAGCACTGAGAGTATCTGGTGTACTCCCAAAAGTGACTTCATTGTTTATGACTCTTTTGCTGTGCTAATAATTGTGCTTTTAACATTTGTTCAATGTGATACATTATTCAAGCTTTATTTTTATTTTAGTTTATTTATTTATTAATCTTATTGTCTGTCTTCTCCTGCAGCGGCTCATATCGGTGTGGGTATCAGCGGTCAGGAGGGGATGCAGGCTGTGATGTCCAGCGATTACGCCTTCGCTCAGTTCCGTTACCTTCAGCGCCTCCTGCTGGTCCACGGACGCTGGTCCTACATCCGCATGTGCAAATTCCTGCGCTACTTCTTCTACAAAAACTTCGCCTTCACCCTGGTGCACTTCTGGTACGCATTTTTTTGCGGCTTTTCTGCTCAGGTGAGACAAGTGCAGCAGAACTGAAAACTTTTCTTTGTTTCTTGCATTTACCCTCGCAAAGACTTAATTATTTGTAAATACAAAAAGCATTTTTGGCTCTTGCGTGTGTTTCTAGACGGTGTATGATGAAGGCTTCATCACTTTGTATAACTTGGTATACACCGCCCTGCCTGTTCTGGGAATGAGTCTGTTTGACCAGGTAGGTTTTGTGTGTGTGTGTGTGTTACATGAAATTAAAATCAATTTATATCTCTCCAGACAAATACAATTCTGATTATTCTGAATTCAGACAGCTGTGAAAGGCTAATATATTGACCTTCAAGGAACATTAAACAGTGTCAATTCACCATGCTCTTGTGTGTGTTAAAAAAAGATGAATAAGACCTAATGGTTAGAAATGAACCGGTTCGTTGAAATGAAACATGACTTATTGTTTTTCATGTTTCTCCAGGATGTGAATGCTGGCTGGAGTCTGGAGTACCCTCAGCTGTATGTGCCAGGGCAGTTGAGTCAATACTTCAGTAAACGTGCTTTCATGATGTGTGCACTTCACAGCTGTTACAGCTCTCTAGTGCTGTTCTTTGTACCTTATGCTGCCACATATGACACGGCGAGAGACGACGGCAGAGATGGTGCAGACTATCAGTCATTCGCACTGATTACTCAAACCTGCCTCACAGTCACTGTGTGTGTACAGGTCAGTTGAACATTTGCAGTTGTCTGTGCGATTCATTTGATTGGAAGTCTTTTTCCCCCTAATTTCTGCTCTATGTTCCATACAGTTGGGGCTGGACCTCTCATACTGGACTGTTGTTAACAATCTTTTTGTTTGGGGAAGTTTGGGAATGTTCTTCATTTTGACCTTCACCATGTTCACTGATGGACTTTTCCGGTTACGTCCATCTTCTTTTGCATTCATAGGTGAGCAGGGCTTGCATGTTGCATTTCATAATTTATAATGTGTATGTTATATCACATACTTTTTTTCATACTAATTTCCAAGAAATAGTGTGTAGTATAGAGTGTGTACAGTGTGTGTGTTGTGTTTTACAGGAACTGCCCGAAATTGTCTTAACCAGCCCAACGTGTGGCTGACTGTTGCATTGACAGCTATACTGTGTGTGCTGCCTGTGGTTGCTTTCCGGTTCTTCTACAGCCAGATCTCTCCTACCATCAATGACAAGGTATAGAGTTACTTAACCTCACTTTACTGATCCTCAAATGCAGTTTAATTCTCAGTTCCTTTTACTTGCCGAATAACAGTAAATTACATCATTATTCTGTGAACCATTATTATATCAATTACAGTTAAGGTCATTTATCAATCAAATTACACATTGGCATAATCTGAATATGCAGTAATTGACTATGTTTACATGCACATCAAATTCCGTTTAAGGTCTATATTCAGATTGCAGCTGTATTCAGAACGTTCAGGTTTCAGAATATTCCTGTAATACAATATGCTCAGTTTTATAACCTTTTCAGTGATAATTTAATTAGGACTAACACTTTCCACCTTCTAAAATGCCTGACACCACCACAAAACGGAAAGGGTCAAGCAATCATTAATAATAATAATAATAATAATAATAATAATAATAATTGTTCAAGTTAATTTCTTTTAATAAGTCTCATTGTCACTGTAGAAATGCATTGATGTTTTTTTGGTCTTTTTTTTTCATTTTGTTCTGCAGATGAAAAACACAGAACTGCATTCTGAATTCAGAGTAGTGCGTTTAAACAGAATGCAGTCATTTCTCTCGTTTAAATTTTTTTAAAATTTTTTATTACCAAACACACAGAATCAGGCAACTGGATTGCAGTGTTAACATGACTCAGTACTAACGTTGCCAAATAGTAATGAAGTTATGATGTGCATGGAAATGTAGTCATTGTGAGTGGCTGAATGAGAGAGAAAAATGGAAAGACAGAATGAGAGGAAGTACTGTATGCACATTAAAATGTCTTATTGTAATTGTGTGTAATATAGTAGTATCAAAATGATAGTAGTATAATGAATAATAGAGTAAAGAGAAAGACAGTATCTCAAGTGTTTGCTGAAATTGATGGATAGATGGGTGCAGAAATGAACATTGTGTTTTGATTGTTAAATACAGGTGAGATATAAGGTGCGTCAGATGAAGGAGCCTGCTCCTCGTCCGCGCCGCACCAGGCTCACCCGAAGGAGCACACGGCGGTCCGGTTACGCCTTCTCGCACGCCCATGGTTATGGTGACCTCGTGACCTCTGGCAGATTTCTGCGGCGACATGCACCTGCTCGCTCCATGGGCTTGATTCCCACAGGACGCTCTCCTGGGTTCAAGCCCACAGGTCGGTCTGCGGGCTACAGCCCGGTCGGGCGAGAACAGAACCCCAAACAGAAAGTAGAACCAACGTCACTGCAGATGTTCCGTGCGGTTAAAGACTCTTCCTTTTGAGGGAGCAGCTATTCAACCAGAGCTAGAACCAAAACCTTAAATGCTGTTTACAGAGTATGAAATCTTGGGGACATTTTCACAGCTGCTGTGTTATGCATATATAGCAGAATACTATATACGCACACTAAGAACAAAAGACTTGATTCCGAAATGTACGAAATCTTGTTGGGGAGTGTGCATAGACACATCTGTCACTCAAAGTGCAAGTGTGGTTTACAGCAAGAACAAACTGAAGTATCCGTCATGCTGAAGGACAGAGAGTATATACTTGTCCTTTTTACTGTCATCACTACAACGGGAGCGACAGACAAACTTGTACATGATATCATAGAGGAAGTCATGAGTAATCTAATTCAAAACACTGTTTCCTGTTCTTTTCCTCTTCCAGGTACTATGTCGACTAACTCCTTTTGACATGAGCCCTGAGTTCAGTATAAACCACACCCAACATTTTACAGTCATTTCATAACTCAAACGGGTCATAGCATATTTCCTATACTTTTTTTTTTTTCTGAGGTCCATTTATAATGTTAGTCAGCTTTTTCTTTTGTACCAAAACGGTTTCATTTTTCCTCCCTCTTTCTGGCCTTTAGAATTAAAGGGATGGTTCACCAAAAATGAAAATTCTGTCATTAATTGATGTCGTTCCAAACCCATAAGACCTTTGTTCATCTTCAGAACCCAATTGAAGATATTTTTGATGAAATCCGAGAGCTTTCTGACACTCCATAGAGAGCAAAGCAACTGAAATATTCCCGGACCCAGAAACGTACAGTAGTAAGGACATCATTATAGTCCACGTGACATCAGTGATTCAGCTACGCGTGGTTCAACTTTCATCAAAAATATCATAATTTGTGTTCTGAAGTTGAATGGGTTTGGAACGACATGAGGGTGAGTAATCAATAACAGAATTTTCTTTTTTGAGTGAACTATCCCTATAACCAGGTCTTTTTGCTACTGTACCTTTAAGAGCTCATATAAGAGCTTTCTAGGTGCGTGAAATGAGTAAAGGCCTGTTCAGACCAAGAATGTTAACTATAATGATAATTATATTAGCAATCACACCAGTGCGTGATAACATTGTTTATTATAAGTGTGTGCTGCAGTTTTGTTATCTGCTGCTTTGAATGCTCAGACTCTTTAAAGCAGGATGGATTCTGATTGTCTGTCAATTTTATTTTTATTTTTTCCTGTCAGCTGGGGAAAAAACGTTTTGCAAGTGATTCTAACATTATTGTTCCTCTGTTTCATTATTGTTATGGTGTGTGCTATTCTGTTCAATTTAAAATGATTTTTAAAACTATATCTTTATTGTTATAGTTATCATCATTGGTGTGAATAGGCCTTAACTGTGCTGTAATGGCCCTCAAATAGTTAAGATTGGAGTGACACAATCAAGGACCTTGTTAAAAATAAAGTCAGCCACTTTACTATTTTTGGGATGCATTGGCAGTCAACTCATCACATAGTCACATATGCTACAGTAACTGACAGCCAGAAAAAGCTCATAGCTTACACTTATCTTTACCAACTTGTTACCAGCTCAAATAATCATATCTATAATAGTATCCATCCCATTTCCTTCTCATTATTTCACCATGACTAGGCATTCCAAGTTGCTGAATAGATATTATTGTTGTAAATGTGGGGGGTTTGTGTTGATATATTCCTCATTTTGACATGTTTCAGTATTTTAAATCCCAAAGTCACATATTTCATCCATTTTTCATGTCATGACATCATGTCTATGTTTAAAGCTAAAAAGAAATAAGGAGACCAATTTGGAGACATTCATAGGATTAAATACTACTCATAGACTGCCTTCCATATGACTTTGACTTACAGATCAATGTTAGCCTAAGGAGTTCTTATGGTTTGGGAACATACAAGTGTATTTTCAGCACAGTAAAAACACATTTTAATTCAGCATTACTTGGTATACTATACATCATATTCATACCCTAGTTGTACTATGCAAATCCTGTATTTTTATTATTTTTTGTACAAATAAAATACTTTTTTTTACACTTTTTATATTGTATAAAACTGTAAGTTTGTTCAAGTCTTGACAGTTACATGGCTGTAAGTTCAACCTGAAATGAAAATTCTGCCATTAATTATTCACCCTAATGGTGTTCCAAACATGCATGACTGCATGAACATAAAACTTCAAAGAATATTCTGGCTACTTTTTGTGATATGATGAAGTGGATGAGGAGAGGACAGGCCCCAATTTTTTTTTTTTGAATACTTCAGACAACACTTAACATAATAATGCCATTAGATCACCTAATATATCAAAAGAAATTGGATTTTATATATATATATATATATATATATATATATATATACAAAATATACAAAAAATGTAAACAAAAACTTTTTATTTTGGATACGATTAATCGTTTGACAGCACTAAAATATATATACATCCATACAATAGCGATTTAAAACAGCATGATAGTTTGATAGTTTAATTTTAAATTATAAAAAAGATTCAGATATTTTAACAAATATATACACAAATATTTAATTAAAATATATTATTACAAATATATATATATATATATATATATATATATATATATATATAACTAAAGATTTAGATATTGAACAAATATATTTACAAAAAATATTTGGACAGAAACTGTACATCTGTGGTTACTGATTTGGATCACTAAAAACAACCTAGCAACATTTGTCAATTTAGCAAGCAAAAGCCATTTGCAATGACATTGAAACCGCATGCCAAAGAACAACTGTAATCCCTGTTTTCCCTATCATATCCAGCTAAAATTAGGTGGGCCCCGCAGACAGATGGGCCCTTAGACCATTCATGAGACACGCCAGCTATTTAACTCAGAGTCTGAGAGTAAAGGAAGGCATTCTTCGACTAAACAATGAGAAATGCATCTCTAGTAATGCTAGAGAGCAGGCAGAAGAACAAAGAGCTGCCCACAGGGGACCAGCAGTCTAACACCCCACCCACCCTTACGCTGTCAAACCACAGTATGCAAAACCGCTCATCTGGACCAAAAAGACGTGATTTGTGACCGTGTATCAGAGTAAAGATGCCCAAAAGTCAGCATTGTAAGCACAGAGAGGGAGGGTGCGCTTCATTCTGACGTAGCGCCGCTCGCTCCAGCCCTGCGCCTCCGTTGCGCTCAATATCTCCACCACAAAACCAACCCAAACGTGGCGATCGTTCAGCGTGATTTGACATCGTGACATCTAGGAATCAAGGAGATAACATTCATCCTCAAAGTGAGTATAAATATGGCTTTGCTTTTAGAATGTAATGGGAATTTGGGAAACACTGTGTGCAGGAAGCTAACGGGGCTGCCCGCTGGCAAATATTACATCACTGCTGCTGATTCAGATTGAACTGTGATTTTGTTCATCGTTCATTGAATGAACCAAGTCGACATTTATTTTAAAATGCTAAAATATAGACGCTGGAGACGTGTGCGCGTTCACCGTTATCTTCGCTCATATACAACACGCCCGTTTTTACGCTCGCATCGTCGCTGTTAACGTTAAATATCTGCATAGTGGTTTTTACTGTCTTAAAGGTGGTTTTCTCCGCCTTTAGAGTAATTAAAGCATTGGCCCAGAAGAGGCGCCTTCGTGTTAAGAAAACAAGCGGTCATGGACAGGCTGTAGGTTTTTTGTTTTGATGCTGATTTGGCATTATTTATTTATGCTTCGACTTGCTTTCATTACGATGGCGCATTGCATGTAAAATAGAAAAGAATACACACGTGGTAAAATCAGTAAATAGGCCCACAGATGCAGGGAGTGCTGCTGTTATGTCAGATATGCCACCGTGAGGCCTGTGCGCATGAAAACATCGGGCCTTATAGATGATGATATGAACTCTAAAAATTACTGGAGGAAAAAATAATGGCGTTAGCGGACGAACACCAAAACAACCCGCATAAAGGCCTGTTAATATACTGTACGTCATTTACAGACAGTGATTCTTCAATATGGCTAACATTTCTGTCCCCTAGTATGATTTTTAAATGAAAATGCTATGCAAGTCATTGTAGTTTCGAAGAATAGATTAAAATACATTTTAAGCTTTTAATTTTAGAAGCTTTATTAGGTCTCATGGAAAAATACTACAGCAATTTATAGTAAATACTATAGTGTTTTTGAACGATACTATAGTAAAGTGTATCATTCTGTATATATTATAGTATTCACAAAACTTTGTTAATGAGTGCTACAGCATACTGTAGTATTAACTATAGTGAACTGATCAACTGTAATAAATACTGTAGTATACTTTAGTTTTTACTACAGTAGTGTATTGTAGTATAATATACCCTATAGTTGTAGAAAACGTACAGTACAGTATTGGGTAAAGTAATTTGTTTATTATTACTATAGTTGTTATATTACCACAGCAACTATAGAATTACCACAACAAATTAATTCAAATACTTTACTATAGTATGGTTCAAAAACACTATAGTATTTACTATAAATCACTATAGTATTTTTTCATGTGGTTATTATTAGAGAATCATACAACCCATTTCTCTTTGTTTATTTTATTTATGGTTAACTGACTTTTAACTTGTTGTGCAAGCAAGTCCAAGGTTTATCTTTAATTTAAAAAAAAAAAAAAAAAAAAATGCACCACCACATGTTATCATATTATACCAAATCCACTTGAATTTCAGATAAATATTATACTATTTTTATTACCGGATGTGTACACAGATGAAACAGAAGACATGCTTCAGAAGTGCCAGTGACTGTTTATCAGCATTGTCCGCTACTTTCCTCTATAAATATTGTTAGAATGCAAACAAACAGTGAGCTTGTAACATTTTGGATGCTCTTTACAGTGTGTAATTATGACCATAGCAGAATGTTACTCTCTGGACCCTTAGTGGTAATTTGATCATTTCGATGTAGAGAAATACTACTGAAAATAACGTTTATTTTGTGTTGCATAACTGACACGGGCTGAAATCTGTTTCTTTCTATCTCTGAGAGAACTTTCTAGTCTGATTCCATTTAACAAAAGCAGCTTGTGTTCAAGAGATGGCTGAGATGTTGTCATTTCAATTCGAAGCCTATTATTGATTTTGAGCGGTTAAAATTGACCATGATAGTGCAATATAGTAAAACTCACTGTAGAAACTATATCATTTTTGTTTAGCACACAATTTTTTCATAACACACAGTAGTTTATTTTATTGAAATCATAGTTGCGTGTAATATTTAAGGGTGTGTTGGGTAATGTTGTCATTTGGTAATTGTAGAAGGGCTATGATTGTGTATGTAGTCTGTGGTTGGCTTTCATGTTTTTGCTGAACAGTAGCTTGATGTTTACTTTCATCCTGACAGACTTGTAAGAAAGTCAAGCATGAAAAATTCTTTTTCACCCTCAGTGGTTTATTACTTATTATCTGGTTTTGTATAAGTTTGATTTTGTGTGTGTGTTTACCTGTGTGTTTAGTGCCTTGGCCATCATTGATTTTTTTGTTTGTTTGTTTTTTGGACACTGGGAAGACACATTATGGAAACCAGTAAACCCTTTTTATCTCTAGAAGTCTATTCAGAGACAGTTTACTCATCATTTTCTAACTGTGACCCGTTTTTCTTTAGATTTCCAGGCTATTGTTATCTTACTTCAAGTTGCCAAAATGGCTGTTTGAAAGTAACATCTATCTTTACAGTCTTCAAATGACAATATTTTTGTCAACACAGCCTGCAATTTAAATCACTTTCTGCAAATAGGCTATGTTCAGTCAGTCAGTCTCATCTGCTACTGTAAATAGAAAGAGGGTCAATAATTTAGTATATAAATTTGCATAATAACTTTTAGTCATCTAATATATGATACTAGAAAACCAGTCTGAATTCTATTCCAAATTTACTACTCAGTTGCTTAATAAATAACACAAGCAAAGTCTGTTTGAATGCTTTTTACCCAAATCTCTCTGTGTTTGTGGATGTGTGAGAGGCATGCTGTCTTGTTGCCATCTGTCTGCAGCTGTCCGTCTGATCTTATAGCTAAACGCCCAGTCAGTGGAATGCAGTGGCTGTCATGGCCTGTAGTTAGGTAACAATGAGACATGAGAGAGGGAGAGGGAGAGAGCATTTTCTGCCCCTTAACCAGCCTCTCTGTCCCTTTTCGTTTTTTTTTACTACAGCAATAGATGAGGATGTTGTGATTTACAGTAGTTTGACTGGTGCTAATAATTTCAGCCAAATACCAGCCAATAGTCTATCACTAGTTGGTCCTTACAGTATGTCTCAGTAGTGTGTGACTGATTAGATGAAGTCAGGCTAAACTGACTCATGAATTACTGGAAATAGATGCCTCAGTTCAGACTGTGTGAACTAATTTAAGGTCTTAGATACATTTCAGTGTTTCTCCAGCAAAGTCATGTTGAAAGTGTTACTCATCATTATCCTGTGAGGAAAAGTTTTCATCAGTGTAGTTTTTCAGGACCTAAGAACATGAAATTTTTCTTTGTGAATCTTTTTAAAGCCTTGATGGAACAGAAGTAGCGGTAGTTCTTTTCTTTCATATTTTGATGTACATCCGGATAAAATGGATTATTCAAGAAAAAGTGTAGAGTGGTACTATGCATCAGTTGTTGATTGGATGGTGCTGAATGTGAGTTTTCTGTCAGACTAAATAAATTGAGAAGTCCATCTTATATTACCAATCAAAAGTATGTAATTTTACTGGAAGATTGAGGTTGATAACATTTTGATTAAAAAAAGAAACATATACTTGTTGAATTAATCATGCACGATAAAATAAATGACATGCATTTAGAAAATAGAGTGAATTTTCATGTCATGCCAAGTTTAAATACAGTGTATTTGTTTTAGAATTGGCTGATAGAGTTACATTCCAAATGTCCTTCTGAAAATAAATTTGCAGACTGGATGACAACCAATTTGAAAAGAAAATATTTTAAAGTAATGTGGTTCATAATATATTTTCTTAAACACACACAGACTGGCAGGAACACATGAGTGTTACATAATGGATTTTAATCTGACCAGACAGCAGGAGGACACAGACAGTTCATGACAGGTGATGTTTGTCAAGGATCTCTTGCTGTTGTATGGCCCCTCTCTGTTAAGGTAAAATGCACAGAATTTCCATATTGTTTACATAATCAATTAATGGCAATATATTAAATGTACTTACAAGAACAACCTCAGGAAAAATAATTTCATTACTGTATGTTATGATAATGGTTTTAGTGCACAACTAAAAGATTTTCTAGGCATAAAAACATGTTCATGATCAACAAACGTAAAATGTGGTGATAACACTGGCCCAATAGGCCCAAAACTTCTGTCAGCCTGCTAGTAACACTCTAGTATTGGCCTGGGGCCATACTTGTTGTTCAGGCCACATGTAAAATAAATGCTAATAACCTAATTTTATAATGTCCATATTTAGGCAATCAGAAAAAATAATAATCTTTTTTTCTTCTAGTATTTAAAGGCACTATTCTGGATTATCTCATTGATTTTGTCTTGTGACTATGACCCACAATGGGACAACTATCACCAACACTTTGGCACACACCCACATACAGAGACTTTCAGATGATGTAATGTGCTCTACTACTTCACAGAGACGGTTTTAGGTCATTGTAAGGCTTTGCACGTCCTATTACTTTTTGCTGTAGCTGTCTGCCCACTCCGAGCCCCAACAACAGGTCACTGACGCACAGCCATTTCCTCCTTCAAGATTTCCGCCCGTCTAAAATAAGGTCAACATAAGGTCAACGTCCACCACTCACCCCTCCCTTCCTCTCTCTTGTGAAGGCAGCACCATTGGTACACCAGGAAAAATATACTGAGTATCACTTTGACCAAAATAAGAGCTGTGGCCTAGTGGTTAGCACATACGTGTCAGTGCTTGTGCAGGTGACATGGAGTTCATCTTGCATCATTTCCTGAAGTTCACTATCATTTCTGGTCTTATTTCTTGTCCACATAATTAAAGGTTGCAAAAATATCAAAAATGATCACTGTTAGAACTGAAAGTGAAATACTGTAGTTTTATGTAGACCTCACCATCTCCATTGAAATCTGTTTTTATCTCTAAATTATCAGCTCAGTTTTACAGTAAAGGCCCCAATATACAATTTTTTTTCTTCCTCGTTTAGGAGTATAAAAAAGTTAGCTTTACTTTAAGAAGTTATGAAATACCTTTGCAGCGGTATACTGATCCTGCCCACACCATTCATTCTCTTTTTCTTGTAGTTTTAGGTGTATGCTCTTGACAGTGCCTGTTTGGTCAATATAAAATATTAATAAAAATTATTAAAAAAAACATGCTTTCAAGATACTGGTTAATTAATCACTAGGCCAGCATATATGTAATCATTAGTCAGCTCTAGTAATCTACTCTTAGTCTCCTTCATGGACTTCTGTAAATTTAAGAATACTTGTGTTGGTTTAAATGTATTTCCTTAATATTAAATAATATCAGTTAAATAATGTATTTACCCGTGTACCAGTTCATTCATAGCTTGTCTACATTCTGAATCCATTGTCAGCTGTAGACTGAGGAGATTAAGGAGCCTGTGAACTGGATTAACTTAATTATTCATTTGTTGGTTTCTTTTTGTCTGTTTTTTGGTACTCAGGATTTGTCCCCATAGGTCATGTTTTTGTTATGTAACAGTCTTTGTTGAAAATGATATGATTACACAATGAGACACTAACTAAAAAGCTCTGTCCTCTTATAAACACTGGATAACTAAATGTCTTATGTGAAGTTAAAATAAAACTGAATCCTGTCTTCTGTCTTTTTCCCAGATGTTGACCTTCTGCCAGGAGATCCTCTTTAACCTTTTCTTAAATGTTCCTCACTTTCCAAAACCCCGGATTGGCATTGGACGTGTGAACTAAAGTCCTCGGAAAACCACGTTCTGCAAATATCCAAATATTCTTCATCTTCACCCACATTAGGAGAAGATGGACAGTCCACCTAAGCTAGCCGGGGAGACTCTTATTGTCCACCACATTCCGCTGGTTCACTGCCAGGTTTCGAGCTCAAGACAGTGCTGTGGTAGTCCACTGAAAAGGAACAGTAATCCTTTCAGCAGCCCGGAGAATCTGGGATTGAGCCGGACCACCTCCCTACCTGAGAGAGACATTCTTCAGCGGGAGGCTTTGGTGTACAGCAGCCTCATACAGACGTCGAGCAGCAGCCTTAGCTCTAGTGACACTTTTGGGGATGGAGGGATGAGAGGAGGAGAGAAGCATGGAAGAGGAGGGAGAGAAGGGAGTATGGCAAGCGACAATTCCTCTTTCACCTCGAGCAATTCTGAAGATCAGGCTCAAGGCCTGCAGATGAAGACACGTGAACGGCCGAACTCGAGGCGTAACCCCTTTCTGCTCAACACTGAAGATGAAGATGACGACGAGGATGAAGACAATCTGAATGGATATTTGGAAGACTCCTCCTTTCACCTGCATGGAAATTCGCATGACATCTCAAATGCAGCACTTGCAAATCAAGACTTGCCGCCATTCCACCTGCATGACCTTGGGTTTACCGCTGAACCTTTTCTCTTGCATGGGTCTACAGAAAAACAGTGGAATTCCACTAATGGGCCTAGTGGGGAAGCAGAGAGCAGAGACCACACAATAGGTGGGACTTTCGTTTTATCTACTCACATGGAAGGCCTGAACTTGCTGAGATTAGATAGCCAGCGGCGCCACGGAAGCAGTGGTTCCACCCTTTCAATGGACTGTGGTGAGCAAGAATGGGGTGAGGATGATGATTATGAAGACCAGTCCATGCAGGGCGGCAGAGGAAGCTCAGAGTGTTCTAGTCTCGCAGCACCACATTGCTCCTGTTGCGGCCTTTCTCAGCCATACCCTGAACCTTTTCACGAATCGTTTTCTGAGTGTCACCAGGGCTACGGCAGTGATTCCTCCTGCAATAGCTCCGATGGAGTGCTGGTTAACTTCAGCACCATTTACAACAAGATGAACAATGTTGTCCCGGCCAAACAGTCGCTCAATATCAACAGTTCTGCCGAGCAATCCTGTGCCTCATCTGTGTCTGAGCTCGTTGGGATGTGCGGAACAGAATGTAGCAGTGGACGTGGAGCTTTCTACCTGGACTTACACACCTCCCCGATCGAACCCCCCCAGCATCCTTTGGCCACTCAAGAACATGCAAACTCTTCTTCTGTATCTCAGACTCAAGGTGCCACTATGGAACTAGATGCCAACTGTAACTCATACCACAACCTTCTCGGAAGCGAGGTGCTGTCCTCTGCTGAAACCTCTGCCAACGAGCTCACCTCGTGTCTTCAAAGCCAAGCTCGCTTGGTTGTAGCAACGCAGAATTACTACAAGCTTGTGACGTGTGACCTTTCTTCCCAGTCCTCTCCCAGTCCGGCGGGATCATCGGTCACAAGCTGCTCAGATGAGCACAGCAAAGGAAGTCCCACTCAGCCAACAGAATACTACCTATTCCAACAAATGAAAGAAGATGAGGAAGAGGAAGATGCAGAGGTGCTATATTATTTGCTTCATGTGGTCTTAGCTTGTATTTAGCATACCATCACTCGTTCTCAGAGCTGGGTAGATTACTTACAAATTGTAGTCCGTTACTGATTCCAAATTACATGACACAAATTGTAGTTAGTAACGTAATCCATTACATTACTCATTCTAGGTAATATAATCAGAGTACTTTTTGATTATGTAACTCATTTATTGATTTAAATAGGATAATATTGTACCATACTGATATTAAAATGCAAAGAAAATATATTCCATTTGTTGTTATTAACAAAATAAAGTGAATTAAGCATTACATTATGTCAAGGTTTCCCAAACTGGGGTTCGTGAAGGTACTGCTGGGGGTTTGTGAATTTAATGAAAAGCTAATAATTAAGTCATAAAAATGTAAAATTAAAACAAATCATTTTAAAATAACTTCAATCAAAATAAAACACTTTACATGTAATCAGTTACTACCCAGCTCTCATTCTATACTTTAACATCCTTTATATTCTTTTTTTCTTTTGCCAGAATGAAGAAAAGGATCCAAGTGAGACTGACTCTACCCGTGAGAACGTAATTGAGGGGCAAGTGTATATCAACATCTCCCCACCTACGACAGCCTGCAATTCAGTCGGTGCTTCGGGAGGCGGTCGACCTCGTTCTCGTAGCTACGATCGGAACTTGGACAAGTCTCCATCTCCTCGCCTTGGATCCTTGGAGCGCATGCTCAGCTGCCCTGTTCGGCTCAGTGAGAGTGCAGCCCCGAGCCCGCCACCTCCACCACGTGTCACTTCTTTTGCGGAAATAGCAAGGAATAAGAGGAGAACTGGAGGGTCACCATCGCAGAAGAGTGGGATGGAGGCCACGTCCATGCACTCTCACTCATCTGGAGAGTTCTCGCCCATCCTGGAAGACCTTCCACAGGGTCAAAGCCACAGTTTGCCACCACTCA
>JAFVLL020039491.1:0-67042 GCA_021397915.2 Tor tambroides | reverse complement strand
GAGAGTTCTCGCCCATCCTGGAAGACCTTCCACAGGGTCAAAGCCACAGTTTGCCACCACTCACTCGATGCCATAGTCAAGGAAGCTGTGATTTGTCCTCCCCGCATAGACCACGGAGTACACCACTGCGAGAATCACTGGGGGGAGCGGGAAAACAGACTCGAACTAAAGCAGAAGGTAAGAGGAAGTTTTTTTTTCCCAAAATCTTCTAAAAAAAAAAAAAAAAAGGATGGATGAACTGTGTTATTTGTAAGAGCTGGTTTATTTTATGGATTGACTATTTTTGTGTTTGAATATTGTTATTGTGCCGCCTGGCACCCAGAAGCCTGGTTGCATTTTGGAACTCTTCTTGACTATATATTGGTTTAGTAGTGACTATTACATATACTCAGTGATTGCCCTTAACATGATTTGTTTGTTTGTTTTATGTTACTGTGTGGTTGCTAGTATGTTCTGGGTTGTTCTTTATTTTGGCCCAAGTCAAAAGAAAACAATACTGTATGCTTTGGACCCAAAAATAAATTCAATCATCCTTTACTCACCCATCATGTCATTTCATATCCCTTAATTTCTTCATGGAATAAAAAAAAAATCTCAAAATTTTTTCCTTTAATATTCTGTGGAGCAATAACTGTTATGTGGTTTTGAAGCAACATGATGGTAAATTAAATATAACAGAAATTGTTGGGTAAAATATTATTTTAATGTAATGTAATTTTTATTGTCTGCCATAGTGTTGGGCGGTTTGACCAAAAATCCATATCAGGTTTTTTTTTTAAGGATTCTGACTGTTTCACGATTTATCACATTTTTTCCCCCTGACTGTTCCTTTATGTGAATCAGAAGGCATGAATCACTGCATTTTAATCACAATCTAAACAAAGATGGTACATGTAGCTCGATCAGTTTTTGATGTAAATTAGATTGTATTATTTCAAAATTTGAAGCAAAAACAGAACGATTTAACTTTTTGTTGTATAATTACGCAACAAAAAATGTCTGCATGAAACAGCAGATGGGCTGAATGAGAGCTCAGATTCACTCTCTTACAGCAGGTGGCGCTTATGGAACAGTAGGATACAGCGTTTCCTTGGTTACGGTTGTAAACAAAACAGCTGCACTTTTAAATACTACATTAATATACTTTATGGAGGTAAGATGGAAAAAAAATAGCATCTGAACTTTTCTGAGAACAGTCAGTTCCCTTCAGAGATACAATCATATAAACCTCCAATTCAGTATTTAGGATTTTCATCCGATATTTCAAGCATGATGAAGTGAGTTTGTTGTGCCTGCTATAGTATTTTCTCCTCTTTTTTTCGTCTTCAGCGTCTCTGGCTTCTGTTTAACGGCCGTTTACAGTTGGTTTATTTGCCCAGTTAATGTTGTTTGTTATTAATAGTTCTAAAAGTTCTCCAACCATTAGTCGGAAGTGTATGCAGTTAACAATTTAAAAAATTTTTTTACCATGTGCATAATTCAAACCGCATTTGAACCGGTATATCGCCCAGCACTAGGACTCTGCCAGGTAATTTCAAATCTTATGAGATTAGTAATCATAACACATCGATCTTCTTCCAGCTGTGTTATGTGAGGTGTCATTCATGTCTGTAGCACAAGCAGTGCAAGAGTTACCTGATAAAGTTTAATAATTAGGTTTGGAGGTTTGCCAAAGGCAGAGTTTGATAAACAGACAGGTTAACTTGTGTTACTGGACTGCATGTTAGTTCTCTCTGTGCTATGCTGCCCCTGCTGACTGTGACTTGGTTCTGCAGTGTGCAAAAGCTCTGACATGTGAGTACTCAGGAGTGTGGAGCAAACAGCTTGCGCAATAGCCCAGTGACGTTTCACACACACTGTGTACCGTCAGAGCACACGCAACACACACCTAGAGGTATACACAGAGGAGCTTCATAAACAGGCTGTTTTGGTCATAATATCTTGGTTGTTTATGTACCTCTTTTGGACATTAATTTTTTGGAGCAGTGTTTTAAGGTATGTGTTTGATAAAGTTGTATGGTTTTTGTTTTATGTATGATTTTGTTTCATAATAAGAGCCGGTTGTTGCTGTTGCTCTTGCTGGGTTTTATTCTAGCTGTTTTAAATTGCTGTGTCATTGTCATAGGCTTTCTGGTTTAAATTTACGTTAAATAACTTGCTTCATGTGATAATTATATATATCATGTCAATTCATGCAGCTTTAGATATTGTTAATGCCTGCATTACTACATTAAATGATACTCTGCTACAGACTCTGATGTTTTAACTTTCTAATTTTGTTCTTAATCTTCATCTGTCTTATTTTCTCTGCAGCCCTCCTTGCTCATCTCTGTCTCTTATCTTTCTCCCCCTAGGTGGCCTGTCTAGCTCCACAGACTCCTCTCCAGTTGTAACTCGCTATAGCAAAGATCAACGTCCGACCTCATTACCCATTCAGCCTTTCACTTTCCAACACCAGTTTGGAAAACCACAGGCAAAACCTATCCTTCCTCTTCTGGACGGATACATCAGCCATATGCAGACTCGAGGGGCTGCGGCGCCTGAGGGAGGTGAAGATGACTCAGAAGAAGATCGTAGGCCACCAAACGGCACCTCCAACGCACCTACAACAGTGCGGCCATCCCCACTGGGCAGCTACTCCCCAGTTCGCCTCCAAGGTGCACCCACCTCTTCTGGAACCTGCTCCACATGCACTCCGACCCCGGGTGGTCCAAAGCCGCCTCGTTCCCTCTCTTGCCCCATCTCTGCAGGTCTTCTGCCCCAGCATACCCCACCCGGAATGGCCATACGTACAGAGACTCCGAAAGTCGTTCCCTTACCTCCTACACCACCTCCACCTCCTCTGATGAAGCAGAGTCCGCTGATGCCTGCATTGCCCACTAGAAATCACTGTTTCCACCGAGGCAATTTGCCGACGCTTCCCAGCTCTGGCCTCAGTCCTCTAGCGTCACAGGAAGAGCCAGTGAAGGTTTTACCAGCATGTGTGACACAGCGACAGCCTAATGGTAAGTTTGGAGTAAAAACGAGTAAATTCAGATATAGTTCTCTAGACACTACTGTGTTGTTTTTGACCTTATTAATGACTTAATGATCTTTTTTTCTGCTTTCAAAGAAAAAAACCATTAACATGGTTTTGCCTTGAGTTTGTAAAAAATTATTAATTTTTTCTTCTGATTTGAGTTGGATAGAATCATATTAGAGGTGTAATGCGGAGCGCGAGTCAGCGTGATCATCCCTTCCTCATTACTTCTTGTTTTAATGCGAAATAAACGTGAATGAACATCTCATGTAATCGCTCAATCAGTTTTTCAATCATGGAAAGACATGATTAAAACAACTCGTAAACAAAATGTCACGTAGCATTTCATTTACCTCAGGCAAGTCATCAGTGTCCACAGCTTGTTACTTTCCGAGAGAAATTCAGTCTAGAGAAGAGCATTTCTCGAAATATTAGACTATACTCATTATATTTTACTTTACCTGTTAGTGATGTTTTAATTATTTAATGTACGTTTAAATAAATCTTTTATGAAACAAGTTATGACAGCCACTGTTTATATGATTATATTTCAACAACAAATAGAAATTGTTAATTTAAAAACATTGTGTGCAATTTACATGCTTGCATACAGTTTTTTTTTTTTTTTTTTTTTTGAGTGTTGAGTATTATAGTCAAAATAAATAGTAATTGAACTTAAGTTTGGGCTCTGTTGTTAATTGTAACCTTACAGCTCCCTAGTTTAGAGCAGAAGCTGAGGTAGATTTTTATCCCAAAGAAAATATTAATTATAATTGAATGTACTTAAAGAAAGAGCAATTTGTTCAGTAAACCATTGTTTAATTAAAAAAAAAAAGCAATCCGTTTAGTTTTTTTCCTCCTGCTATACCGAAACCATACCAAAGCGTGACTTCAAAACCAAGATACATACCAAACCATCATATTTGTGTACCATTACACCTCTAAATTGTATATAGGCTGCCTATCTGAACAAAGCCTTAGCTTCCTTACTTAGCTTGGCTTTTCTATCCTTGAACTACTGCTAACTACTTCTCTTTTCTATCCCTCCTGTTTCCCCTTCTGCCCATGGTTTGCATTGCATCTCTTTGGCATTTCCACAATTTTATCTTACCCTTCTGACTGTTTTTTCCCTTTTGCTACTTTTCACTTTATATGTACGTTCATCCATCTTACTGTCCATTCACCAATACCTCTTTCTCTCTTTTCGTATACCATCCATCCTTTGCCACCGTCCCCATTTTCATCCATTTCGCCCCCCAGTGCACCACCTCTCCCCACAGGCACTGAAATGGAGAGAGTACAGGCGCAAGAACCCTCTGGGTGTGGAGTGTGGTAAAGACGGCCCTCATTCTTTCGCTTGTGCTTTGGAAACCAAGAGACCTGGAACTCGTGTCATGCGACGCAATGTGTTTGATTTCCCTCCCACCAATCAACCACTCAGCTTCGGCAGACTGAATGGTGCTGAACCAATTTCTAACACCCAACAAGGGTTGAAGGGAATGAGCCGGAAAGGGGGCTGGGGTGGGGTCATTTTGTTTGTAGTTAGTAAATGTAGTTAGTAGACACTTAAATGTGACTTTATCTTTTGTCTGGCATCAGCTTGTTTTGTCTTGCACAGTGTCTGTGTTTGGTATATGTTTGCATTTATCTGACTGATGTTGTTTTTGTTTATAGGTCAGTCATTGAGGCAACTGCCGCAGTGCTACAGCGACTTCCTGCCTGATTACTTCTCTCAGACGGAGCGCCCCCCAGAGGAATTCTGCTTATCTCCTGATGCTAATACTGACAAATCCATTTCTATAGACCTGTTGCAGAAGAGAGGTATGTGATTTTGTTTTTTCTGTGTAGTTATGCTAACAGTGGCACAGCATGTGTTCATTTTTGTGTTTAAGTTCATAAGTTAGCCTCACTCCTGGTAGAGGTGAAATGTCCTAGTTTTATATTTGGATTTACATTTAGTCATTTATCAGACAGTTTATTGAAAGTCACTTACAAACGAGTGTGAGTCATTAAATATTATCACGTAACTTTTGACCATCTAGCAGTTAAAAAGTAAAACAGCAAGCAGCTTGCAAGAAAACCATGTTTTGGTTGTGCTTCGGCTTTGCTCCTCTGTGTGAATGTGGTTCAAGGCACAGGTGTGCTTATGGATATAAGACGTCTTATGAGAGTGGATGGACAAATAAATAACATTTTTTCTTTGTTTTTACAACTGGTGATTCTCCAGAGGTTTGCTGTTTTGAATGATCCTTGATCAATTTTTCTCATTCATTGTGAGTAACATAGTGTAGCTTTAAATGGCTTATGTTTTGTCATTGCTTTCATACCTTTTAGGCAACATTATTGTTCTTCACACCACATATTACTAAATTAGTCTTGCACAAGAAGGTGACACCACATAGTTACATAGTAATAGTTTAGATAAGGACAAGATTGAGAAGCTGAATTAGAAAGTAAAAGGAATAGAAAAAAAACATGAATTTCACCACACAAGTATTCCAAACCCAAATGACTTTTTTTTTTCTGTGGAACATGAAATGACAATTTTGCCGAATGCTTGCAGTGCTCTTGCCCATACAGCAAGCATATAGTGAAACTCTAAAAAAGACAAATTGGCATCATAAGGTTAGATTAATGTGCTATATTTCAGGTGCCCTGATGCCAAAGAATAGCTTAGGACATATAACAATTTTCTAGCACTATTATTCAGCTTTTTTGGGCTTTGGAGGCCAGTTCCTGGTTTCTGCTTTTGTTGTAGGGGCAAGAGCAGTGTAAACATTCTTAAAAACTGTTTTCTGTGTTCCAGATTGACCTATAATCTCTATATAGTCATACATACAGCAATATAATAACCTCAGTCAGCAAGCTCATCTTTAAAGCTTGATGTGGTTAATATGAACCTTATCGTTGCGGTAAGCCCTTTAGCTCTTAAATGAATTATAGTTTTATTGCACCGCACACACACAGCATATGAATCTGCAGTGAATGTTACGTACGCCCTAGTGACTAGAAATCTATGTCTCTTGATGTTGTTTCCACTGGGTCCTCATGTCAATCAAACAAGGCCCCTTTTGCTTTCCACTCATCTCACATACTGACAATTCCCATCAGACCCTCTAAACTGCATTAGCACAAGAGAGAGCGTGTGTTTGTGTACTATTAGTTGGAGTTTAATTTGATTAGATACATTGAATAATAGAATATTTTCCTCTTTTTGTCCTTATGTACTAGGTTTGGTGAAGGCCATAAACACAGCAGTGGATCTGATAGTGGCACATTTTGGCACCAGTCGGGATGCAGGAGTAAAGGTACAATATTAAATTTGAAATAAATAACAGTGTTAAAGTCAGTGTACTTGAGTTTTAGTGTCTCACTAAAGGCAGTAAAAACATTGACAGTACCTTCTGGTTCACTTTCGCTCTCTTATACAGGCCAAATTGGGCAATAGCTCTGTAAGTCCGAACGTGGGTCACCTTATTCTAAAGTACCTCTGTCCTGCCATTCGTGAGATCCTGCATGATGGACTGAAAGCATATGTACTGGACCTGATTATTGGACAACGCAAAAACCAGCCCTGGAGTGTGGTGGAGGCCTCCACACAACTCGGTATGAGAGGAATGATGTAGGTGATTATTGTATGGATGAGAATGAAGGAAATAATTTACGCTTATCCTTTCTGTCTTAGGTCCCTCTACACGAGTTTTGCACAGTCTGTTTTCTAAAGTCAGTCAGTATTGTGAGCTGAACAATCACAGTATGAGACTCAATGCCTTCGTCTTCGGCCTGCTAAAGTAAGTTTCTTTTATTTTTCTCTCTTTTCATCTCCCTGCTCTTCCTTTCACTCCTTCTAATCAAGCTCAACTTCATACTTCTTATGAAAGCATATTTTTGTCCCTTTCATAATTTTTTGCTTGTTAAAGCATCAGCATGAAATCAGAATGGATTTCTTAATTTACATTTCTTGTTGTGTGATTCGTTGGATTCCTGTCAAGGTTTTCTCATTGAATATAACTTTTCAGTTGGAATCTGTCTTGAGTTGATTAATGGAACGGAAGGTGCTGCTTAATCTTCTAGGAGTTTCTGACATGAAAACAGATGATATACAGTACATTGACCATCAAATGCATTGCAGTACTGCGGTCTTATCTCGATAACAGTGTTGAAGAGAAGAAGCTTTCTCAATACATTCAGTATCAGATCATGAATTTAGCCAGTGACATGTATATGTAGTTCATTTTTGTTATAAATCAGATTGCTCCTTCGTACATTTGCCAAGCACAATAATACAAAGACAAATCCTAATATTTGGTGAAAAAACAATTTTAATTAGAACTATGTTTTTAGCAATGCTGTATTTAATAAAATCTAGAATATACATGCTTTTTTAATGCAGTGCATTTTGAGATTGTTTCATCTGAAGGATACATGTAATATTGCTTTATATTTTAATATTATACTTTTAATACATTTTGCCATTTTCTACCTTTGCGATGGTGCCATAAAATAGTGTCTTGGTAGGCAGCTCACTAGGATTTGGAACAGATCGATGGCGTATGATTTTTATTAGCACTATAACAAGCCAGGTCTAAAAAACCCCTCAAATCTTGCTGTCGAAAACTCTGCAGTGTGTTTCGAGAAGTCTTTAGAAGTCATCAAAGGCTCCAGTTTTGCTTTGATGAGCCTTGATGTACTCATCTCAGCTCCTGTGCAAACTTCCTCTTTTCCACTCCTATTAAAATTACAGTCAGAGACACAGCGCTTTGATCATTCGTTTCAATTATGCATTCTGCAGCATGCTGATCTTTCTCTGTCTGTCTCACTCTGTGCTGTGGTCACTCTTCTTCTCAAGATCAATACAAAGTACAGTAATCACTTTTGAGGCTCCTTGTTGTTGCGCTTGTAGTATTTCACTTTAAAACAGATTTCCAGGGGTATTCAACAGGGGGTCCCCAACCCCTAGGAGGTCTGCAGCAGTACTGCAGGGACAGGAGTAAATGTAGCTGTTATTCACAGGAATAAATTACATTTCAAAATATATATATATAAAAAAATAGAAGACACTTATTTTTAATTGTAATGATATTTCAAAACATAACTGTTTTTACTGTATTTTGGGGGGGGGGACCTTGGTGAGCCTAAAACATTCAAAAAATCTTACTGAGCATACACATATAATGCATACATATATACATGATACACACACACACACACACATCTGCAAATCTCTCTCTCTCTCTCTCTCTCTATATATATATATAAATATATATATATAGAAGACTCCTGCCTCTGGTATAAGTACATGATTTCTGTTATTATGCAGTTATGTTACAGATTTGCATTTTACCTCAGTAGTTTTGGGTCCAAGATTTTACATCTCTCACCCACCTTCACTGTTTTTCAGCTTGCGTTCTCTGGAATTCTGGTTCAACCACATTTATACACATGAAGGTAGGACGATACTTTCTTCACTTACATTTATGCTGCAACATCTATGTTCAGCATCTTGTTTAAGAGTAGTTGGCTGTAATTAGAGGAATGGTGATGCCAAGATTTTTATGTTTCACATACTCTATTGCCAGCATAATTCTTATAATTAGCATTTTTTTGTGTCGCCATCTGTCTTTTTTTTTCTTCTGGCATGGTTCCTCAGACATCATAGCAGCACACTACCACCCATGGGGTTTCTTACCCCTGTCTCAAGGGGCCTGCCAGCCACTGTTTGAAGAGTTGCTGCTCCTTCTTCAGCCGCTCTCACTGTTGCCCTTTGACCTTGACCTGCTCTTTGAGCCACACCAGCTACAGAAAGGGGAAGAACACCTGAGACACAAAGAACAGCTGTGCTCTGCTCGCCAATGCCTCGACCAATCAGATCGCTCCACTTTCCAGCTCATGCGAGGCTGTGGAATGTTGGAGTCTGGAGCACAGGAAGTGGGAATGCTGCCTCAGAGAGAAAGCTTCATCTTGAGAGACGAGGACAGCCGGCTTTGGACGGAGGGAGTGATATTAAAAACAAAACGAGATGGGCGGAAAAGTGCGGAAGCAAAGCGTGAATCACAAGTTAAGGAGGCTGGAATTGGCAAAGAGTGTTTGAGAAAGAGTGACGGAGGACACATAGAAGGCAGCGGGTGGTGTGGTGGCAGGATGAAGGGAGTTGGAGAAGACTGTGAGAAGGAGAAAAGGAAAGAAAGAGATGGAGATGGAGCCAAACAGAGAAACAGACAAGCTGGCTGGTGGTACCAGCTGATGCAAAGTTCACAGGTTTACATCGACAACTCCGCTGAGGGCTCGAAATTTGTGAAGTGGGAGAAGAGGAGGAAAGGTGGTGTTGAGAACCACCGGCAAAGCCATCCACCTCCAAGAGAAGGTGTGGTTGAGGGGGCCGAGGCCATTCAGCAGATGGATGAACAGGTGGAACATGGTCGGACCAGCAGTAGCAATATTAATAGTATGGGCAATGGGGTCCTCCACCAATCAGCATTGTCAGAACCCAACAAGGTCGCTAAGGGGAAGCCGTCGTGGATGGGAAGTCCACCGGAATCAGTGCTCACTGAGCTGAAGAAGAGTAAGGAGAAGCAGCCAGACTGCCAGGATGCCTATGAAGGGGTTCAGGCCCAGCCAGAAGCAGGCGAGAATGGGTCGGCACAGGTGCTCCGCTGGGGTCGGCTGTTTGGAGCTGGAAACGCAAGCAAGATGGAGAAGAGTGAGCCGAAACAAGTCAGAAAACAAAGGTGAGTTGGTCAACATAACTATATTTAACTCAGGGGCGTTTACTCCGAGGAGGCAATGGAGGCAGTGCCTCCTCAAAATATTGGATAAGAAAAAAATTTGTTGTACAAAAATAAAACAATGCAAATACAGTCATGGCCAAAAATATCGGTATTGAATAAAAGGGTGCCGTTAATTGTGGCCAATGTGTATTAGAGAAAAACATTTATTTCATAATGATATTTCCCCCCATTTTAAATTCTTATTATCCAATGAAATCTTTTAAATAAAAGATCAAAAGGATTAACAATGCAGATAAATTTTCACAGCCTTCTTTGATCATATTTACCAAGGGTGCCGATATTTTTGGCCATGACTGTATTACAAAATATAACATTAAAAAGTGTATAAATCACTTAGTTTTTCTAAAGAAACACTGTCCAACTGTGACACCAGAAGGTAATGTTACAGCGGGAGCGTCTCTCTCGCCTCCCCCTGAGCCCACTGAGTTTTCACAAAAACCCTAAAGCGTGCGGGGATTTAGTGGGGGGCAATTGAGCATTGGCATATGGGGGAAAGTGAGATATGACTGGATGTGACCGGTTATGATCAGCTGTGATTTGGTCGTGCAATAAATCCCATCTCTTGTGTTTGTGTGCGTTCCGCGTTCGTGAATCAGTCTGAATGAGCAATCTAATAGCGTTAATGGGAAGACTAATTAAAAAAGTAAGTAAACAACTCACACACTCACAGTAGATACAGCCACTTTGTTACATCAAAATAAGACTTGAAATGGCCTGAAAACATGATCTGTGGGAGTTTTTAGTGAGTAATCAGCTTGGTGAAATTAAAGTAAATCTCTGTCTGTGACCAATATATTTACAGAGATTTGATGACTGATGATCCGAAAAATTCAAAAATAGTTCAAAGTTAACTATTAAAAAGAACAGCTGAACATAAGTTCACAAATAAAATATAGTTTAAATTGTTACTGCCTTGAGTTGATTATTTTGGAATAAATGAAAAATGCTTAAAAACACTAACTTGATGGGATTCATACTCGGTTTATAGAATATTGATTACATTGTTAATGTAAAAATATAAAATACAATTTTGTTTTTTTCTGATAGTGTAAGTAATGTTTATTTAACCAAGAAAATGTGACTAGGACATGAATTTACATTTACAACACTGATTATTATAAGTGAATGCTTCAGTTATGTTGTTTACGAATTTGAATGCTCAAGCTTTTTAAGGTAAGATGGGTTCTGATTGGCTGTCAATATTTTTATCTATCAGCTGAAGAACATAATTCTGAATGTGATTTCAGTGATATTGTTCCTCTGTTTTGTTATCATTGTGGTGTGAATTTCTCAATTGTCTTATAGTTAAAACAATTATCAAAACATTATAGCTTTCAGTCTTGGTGTAAATGGGCATAGATATTGCTATATGTGAAGTGGGTCCATAATTACTTTTTTTTTTCTTTTTTTTTTTTTTTTTTCAAACTTCAGTTGCTTTATTTTCAGAATGTGGTGGTTCTACATATGTCCAGATGCTAACAGCATCTTTTACAGAGGCATTTTTAGTATAAACTTACAGCTAATTTTCTACCTACATGTTTGTCTCAGATTGCCGTCTGGTTGGTTGAGTCTGGACCGTTCTGTGCTGGATCTGGTGGCTCAGTCTGTTGGAGTGGGGAAAAGAGCGGAGCAACAATCTCTTACGTCTCAAAGCCAAGAATCTCACCTTGGCCCAACTGAACAAGCACAAACACAGAATCCTCTGACACTGAGACAAGCCCCACGGTAATGTTGTTAAACAAGTCATAATGACTAGTTTTGCATTTCAAGAGGAAAACCAGTGCTTGCAAGGCAATGACAGAAGAGTTTTAAGTAAGCTTAGATTTTAGGCTTTGGTTCAGGCTGTCAAAATAACATTTGTTTCCCCAGCATTGTCATTTTTTAGTCATCTATACACAGATTGTATGTGTCATCTGTACATCATCAGCACTTATTCTGTATTCTGTGCTGTCTTTGTAATGTAAAGGTGGTTATAGTTGATTAAATAGATGAAGATAAACAATAAAGATTAAATATAAAGACCAAGCACAATTCAGCATGCAAATATTACATCATTGATGTCAGTAGGTTATTTTTTTATGTAAATGTAATGTTAAATTTCTTGCATAATACAAACAAAAGCCACAAAATACACTGTATAACATTTAAAAAAAACAAGATTGAAATGATCAAAGTTTGAATGTTTGTTTAGCTCAGAATTTGGTGAAAAAGAATTGCATGTTTGATAATTTTTGAATAGTAAGTGCTGCTTCGCAAAGTACTGTAATTGGCTTATTTAATGTAATTATAATATATATAATAATGTAAGCATATTTAATGTAATTATTTGTAAATAAAAAGACAGTACAGCCATGCCTGAATAATTCACCTGACCAATTCTCAACTAATTTTTTCTTTCTTTCTTTTTATGTCTCTTTCAGTGAAGTGAAGGCTTTATGCCATCATATTGCCACAGAGCCAGGGCAGCTCAGTTTCCACAAAGGTGACGTGATGCAGGTGCTCAGCAGGGCAGGCTCTGATTGGCTGCTGTGTGCTCTGGGTGACAGCCAGGGACTTGTTCCCATCATATACGTCACCCTGATCGAGGACAGTAAGGAGCGCTGATACTCACAGGCTCCGATAGAGACGGGTGTGAGATGCGGTCGGGGACAAAGAGGAGGGTCGCTGCTTTTCTGAATATAAAATCTGCTGCACAAGAGAGTCTGACGGATTCATTATGTGCTTGCATGTGTATGTGAACACCAATACACCAGTGCACACACACAAACATCACACTTTGCTGTTGTGAAAGCACCCTCTTTGTTTCAGTGAACAGCATTGAGCCAACCAGTGATTAGAAAGTGTAGATCTAGTTACTGAGTAGTAAAATTGTTTGCAAACGAGCCATCAGGTTTTGCAACTTAGCTTGTAATCATAAATGTCAATAGCCTTTTAAAAAGAACAAAAAAAACCAAATGAAGTTGTTAGATGACACTACTGGCACATATGCCTTGTCTTTACTAAATACTGTACGATTTTATGTAATCTAGATGTTAACCAATTCATGTGGTGTGACCGAGAGTGTGTGCACGTGCCCTTCAGAGGCCAGATTCGTGAACATCTCTTTCTCACACTGTCCGTGCAAATAACTGTATGAAGCTGAATAGTACATCACTGAAAAGGGACGCCTCGGTTTTGAAGTCTACGGGAATTAAAGCTCATTAACATGTTGAAAGAGACAAAATATTTTCCCCGCCTTACAGGCCAAGGGAAATCAACCTGTCCAGAGGCATTTTTTTTTCTCCAGCCTGTGCTGCTTTGACAGGTAAATCGATCCGCTAATGCTATCCCCACAATCTCTGGCCCTTCATTTCAAGCTTTTTTCACTAATAAGGGACAGTTTACAGCAAGATTGCCTGCATGTGACTGAGTGCATCACAAATGTTTTGCTTTTCTGATACTTAACGAGTTGAAATAAGCTCAATCTTTAACCTTAAATATTCTATGTTCCTTCCTATATCAACTTTTGCACAATCTGCAAGAGATATAGAAAGGGAAGATGTGTCTAATGTTTGTCTACATTAGATTTTTTGTTGTTTTGATTTTGTTTAAGGAGTCTGTTTGTCCTATATTTATCAAGATAGATCAGTCTGTATATGAACGGACGGATGTATAGATAGAATGGAATGGATTTATAGAGTTTAAGTATTTGAATGGATGGCGAGCAAAAAAGAGATTTTTTGGGGGGTTTGGTTGCAAATCCCTTCCCTTTTCAATATATTCAATTCATGAGATGATTTCCTCCAGTTAACAACATGAACTTAGATCACTTAAATATCATCCACAAACACTTTCCTCTGTTTTTGCAGTAGAGGACAAAAATAAAAAGACATTTAGACAAGGACGGTGAAATACTACATGGCCCTTTGTTGTGCTAAATTTAATTCAAGGTGAGGCCTTATGGAAGGGAATGTGTATTATGTATTTTATTATAGCATTAAATTGTTATTTCAGGATTTGCGTATGATCAGCAATTTTATTTCAAATAATCTTGGGCCCTTGGTATGACACTCGATATGCTTTTCCTTAAAGTAATATATATATATAATCATATTTTGATTTGATTTTTTCAAATTGCTTTATTGAGACATCAATAGATGGTTGTCAAAGTATGTTTTTGTTAAAACAGTTTTATGATTATTATTTTCTATTTATAAAATGCATTATTATTTAGTGTATTTGTAATTGTAAATATGTTGCATTCACATTTTCTCAAAAGGAAAATGACATTATTGACTTTGTTATTAACAGCTTTAAGTGCTAACAGTTAATAACGAAAACCATTCAAATGTACATTATACAGTTATGGGATGTTATGAGTAGAAGAAAATGCTCTCTCAAAAAGCTGCGCAATCTAGATTGTAGTGCTGCTGCTTTAGGTCAATCCTGGTCACTTAAGGTTTGTCTGTTGGTCTTCCAAATACGCTTTGCTTTCGACTAAATCTGCCCAGTAAATATCGGAGAGAGAGAGATTGCAAGAGAAATAGCTGTCCAGTGCCTTTTTGAATCAATGCGTCTGCTAGTGGGATTCAAGAGTGGTTCCTCACAAGTGGTTGGTGCCATTCCAGTTGCTTTTTCCTTCTGTATGAAGCAGGAATAAATTACTGGTAAAACTGGAATCAGATTATTAGAGGATAAACACCAGTGAAAGAGAGGACGTTTTAGTTGGGAGGGTGATGTATGTTTGTGCAATGTTCTCTCTCTCTCTCCCTCTCTCCGTCTGCTTCGATCCTCCCAGTATTTCTGGCCTGTATATACTGTACGATACCTGTAGCTCACCTGGCTCTCCTTTCCCCTATGTGACCATGTTGTGCTCCTATAACATTACCATCATGTATGGATATCAATAACAAAGTGCTCATGTGAACACTGAAGCAGTGCCTCTTGTCCTTTTTTCTAATTTATGTGTTTATGACAAGTGCTGTTTTAATGAGAGTGATATTTTGATGATTATCATGTTTGCTCAACTGTTTTAATAATTGTTTGCCTTTTTCAAAACCCAGGTGCCACTTGAATCACAAAACGGTAACACTGGTATTTCAATGAGTCATAAATTGTTTTGAAGCAAATGATAAAATTTGGCATTTTTTCCACAATTACACATGGATAGGCGCTTCAGGCTACACATAACCTTGACACTTTTTAAAAGAAACTTAAAATAGGCCAGGATTATGGTTGTGTTATAATGAAATTTACAAAGAGAATTTTTTTTTTTTTTTTTTTTTTTTTAAATATTTTTAAAAATTTACCAGGAGAAATATATTTTAGATTAATTATTTAAACATGGGTAATGACCCTGTGTTTTAGTGACTCGTGTAAAATTAATAAATAAATTCAGGAAGACGGGGTCCTGTACAGCATGAAGAACGTCATGACGCAGCAACATGGACGGATGAGCGACAAAACAAACTTTCAAAGAACCATAAGGTATTCAGAATAAAACAAACTCATATATGCAGGAGAAACCCAAAAAGTGAGTTCGTTTGTGTATAGATGTGTTGCTCTTTTGTAAGTAGGAGTCAGTGACTAGGGTAAGTACAACAACAAAATCACGCAACAGATGTGTTGACAAATAACGGTCTCAGCTCGTGCAGACGTTTGCAGTTAAAGCTGAATTTTTACAGACAATTTATTCAAGTTTTTTGTGATAAACATTTTTAAGATTATGCAAGTTTTGTCGGGTTGAGATATCCTCCTATTTTGATGTTTATATTGACCTGCAAAGCCATGGGACGCGAAATTACGTCTCTGACTATGGCCAAGGCTTAAACTGGCTTATGAATATTACATAGGTTGCGTGAAGTTCGTCTGGTAGGCATAGTAACTTTTTAAATGAATATTCATAATTTCTGACTACGACAAAAAGTCTCTGTCGTAGTAAGAAAGTTGAGGAAAGATACAAAGCAAAAGAGGTATGGCCTTATTAATATTGATAAGCCTAAGCCTCACTGGGAAGGCTGCAATGCAACGACAGCATGACTTATTAATCATAAAAAATCCTTCGCTATAGGAATATTTATGAACCAGATCTTCGTCACTAAAAAAATGCGTTGACAGCACCAGGATGTCAGTCGTCGTAATCGAGCTGTTTTTAAGATGAAAACCTATTAAAATGTATATCGTTTTTTTTTTTTTTTTGCAGAAATACTGAGTGTATTTGAATATTTTATTCAGTTTTACTGGCAGAGAAATCTCCCATGTCCTTGAATTTAGGTTCAAAGAGTATGTTTAGGTTACTTTGGTTGTGTCGTACTTAAGATTGTTTGTGTCCGGTTACACATCACACGTGTTCTGACCTTTGATAATGTTGTTACTATATTCATAGGTTGTTCGTGGGCCCTTCCCTCACCGTCATTTCTTACCATCAAGGTTGAACTTTCCCCTAGATCCCACACATACACTCACAGAGGGTCCACTCCGTTAAATGGCACTGCTGTGGCTGTCTGCTGGCCAGTTGTAAAGAGAACAGCATTGAGTACTATGTGTACGCATTCCAGTACCAGATAAGGTCTGGACACTGACTGACTACTTCCCTCAAAGGTTTGACTGAGCTAAACTATTTTTGAGAATCCTATCGGTTTTCTAAAACTTAAATGCTTTTTCTAATATTTTGTTTCTTATTTCGTTGAGAAGTTATTACTGAAAATGTTAATTATTAACTGTGGGCTTTGCACGTGGCCACGTTTTTTAAATGCTTGTTATTCTGTTTACATCCCTGATTGTGTGTAGGCATTTGTTTGAAACAGTTGCTGTGTGCACTGGATCAGTTATTTTGGTGTTATTTATATACTATTATAGTATTTAGCAATATTAGCTTTTATTAAAATTTTAATATTTTCAGTTTTCATTAATTTTGCATGGTAATTTTGTTATATGCTTATTAAGTTTTGTTTTTTTAATACTTCCTTTTAGCTTTATTTCAGTTTTAGTAATTTTATTACTTCAAGTTTCAACCTAAAATTATTTTGTTATTTTCCAGGGAAATATTCTTTTTCATCGAATAATATATATATTTTTAATCTAATATTTGTATATTATTTTATTTCAGCTTTTTCAGCTTTTTTTCAGTTAAAGAGAATGATTTTTAATAATTTTTAGTTAGCTAGCTCTGAATTGTGTTTCCTTGCGCTAATAGAACTGTTAAAATATATTCAGTTCCTCTATGAATTAAAATTTTGCATGGCCATGAGAATATACTATATATGAGACATACAGAAATTCAGTATAACCTATGAATGAATGATTCACCCTAAGGCTTTTAATATCACACTGTTTTGGTTGCATCATAATATTGCACACTGATGCCATCTAGTGTTGTGCACACTTTTGATAACTTAATTGTGGCATGCTTTTTCTTTATCTTTACAGTTGGACACTTACAAAACTTGGGACAAAAATAAAAGGAACCATCATCTCATCCTACAAGAAGGCATATGTGAAGCCTTTAAATTTGTATATATGCGACCGCTGTCAACTCTTACTTGTATAGCCCATTTGAATGCATCATCAAAGTCCACAGGGTGAGAGAGATGCCATCACAAACACCCGCCACAGACTGTTCAGGGGAACACACTCCTCCAGTGGACCCGAAATCAGCAACAGGAAATGAGGAGATCCCTCAGTCAACTACTAGTGATCCCACTGACAAATCAAAAAGCACAGAAGCAGCTGTTTCCAACACTTTTACCATGGAAGGCAGTAAGTCAGATAGGCCCAAATTCAGTTCCAGTGCTCAGGCTAAAGAGAGAATGAAGTTTATTCTGGGAGCTTCTGAGGATAATTCCTCTGATGATGAGATTTTGGTTATGGGTCAGGCCGCCAAACCTCAGCCCAAAAGCAAAGAGACACCAAACACACTACCTACCACATCATCAGAAGTGGTGCCACCCCCGAACCCATCAGCCTGTTTGAGGTGAGTATCCGTAGAGATGTGTTATTGTTGATTATGTGTGTGCATGAGGTTTTAAAGGGCATATTGCAGGTTAGAGACCCCAGTGAGTCGATGTATAGAAAAATAATGTAGGAACTAGATTTTCTTTAAAATATACTTTAAAATACGCTATTAAGGCTTCTGGAGTCGTTTTTGTGAGAGAATTTTACTTCCGCATCTGAAAACCGCCAAAACCGGAAGTGACGCATCAAAAGGGAGAGCGGTCCATTTTAACCATAGGAAAACAATGGATCGCAATGACAGTTCGGACGCTGAGGAAGTTTTAAATGTTTATTTACACTTGTATGACGGACCACGGATACAATTATGAGCCTGCTATGCGGCCAAGAGAGCTGGGACAGGCCAGGATTAGACAGAACAACGGTCAGAGGAGACAAATTGAGTTGATGTGTGAGGAGAACAGGGCAGGTGTCTTGGTGAGAGACCAGTGTTAGCTTACAGATATACACACGTTAGCTGACGATATGTAATCAGGCAATAGCAAAGCTAGTATTGGTCATCTATGAGTATTGATACTTACCAGTAACAGAAACTAATAAGCATTGATCAGGCGTGTCACACTCGTTAATATCCGACACTAACGTTACGTGATATACGTCATCACCGCAGGAGAGAGAGAGATAAACACGTTTTTGATTCATAGGTGCTTGTGTGGTAAATGCAAGGAAAGTTAGTGCTGCAGGGAGTTAGATACCGGGTCTTAGTGGGGAATGTGACCCCCACACTTGATGTGCAGTGTCTGACTCTGCACCCAGGCTTTGAGGCTTGCTGTCTGAACCCATATGTGCTACAGATAGCCTATATGCACTTCAGACAGGAGCATGGACCTCTCCAAGCCAGCAGAAACAAGTATGTTTAGGGCAGAGATAAATTATTAATCTGAGCTAAATATTTGTATGTATAAATACATAGTAAATTAAAGATTTGAATATTTAAACAATCGGAATAATTTTGTTTCTCAATTACAAGTTGCCTATATTTAGGTCACGACTACCAGTAAGTAACACTTTTTGATCCCATTGGTATAACACAATCAATATTGACAGCATACAGACAAGTTGTCCGCTGGGCCTATGGCATTCTGTGCAGGCACATCAAGCAATGGCTGTTGTGTCAGCCATTAGAAGACTTTATAAAGGATTTGAATGGCCCCATTTTGGTGACAATAAAAAATAATCACAATCACAAATTGTTTTACTGTATAAAAACTTGTTTATGAAGTTTACATCAGATATATATCAAGCAGATCTGCATTTACGGTTAATTCAATTCAGTTTTATTTAAACAGCACTAAATAATAACAAATATTATTTCATAGCACTGATAATACCCAACTCAAAACACGACATTTCAACTTTTAATATTATATATATATATATATAGATAGATAGATAGATAGATATACCAAACATATACTACCAAAAGAAAAATATAACATCTGACACATTTAAAAACATTTAACAATCTTTCAGTCTGGGTATCACACTAATGTGTTGTTAAAGTGTGTTAAATCGTGAATGCTGTGCTAGATAGACGCTAACAGCCTGATCTTGTTGATCCTCTGGAGAGAGATCTGGAAAGAGGAGCAGGTGTAGTGGAAGACAAGACAGTGCTGTGTTCTCGTGGAGCCTGTGGTGACCTGCAGTATTCCTCTCTCAGACTGATGCATATGCTGGGAGAAGCAAGCACAAGTTTAGATCACATTCACTGCTGACCATGCTTTTCCACTTGGCCTCCATCACATCTGCATCTCCATTAGGAGTGGAAGCTGCAGTCCAGTAGAGGTGGTTCATAACAGCTGGCCTCCACTGCTTCAGATCTTCACACTCCTGTCTTCCAAAGCCTTATAAACACACCACATAACAAAAATTAGCTGTGCAAACAATGTCACTAAGCTGTAACTAGACTTGATGGTTATAATATTAGCAAACTGAGGTTAACCTACCAGTTATGCCTTCTCATAGGTAACGTTTTTACACGGTTTTTAAAAATATATTGCTAATGCTTACAAGCTAGCTTTACAACAACTTATACACATCTCGTTCTGTCTCATTATTTAAATAATTATGTTCACTGATTTGGTAGTTAGCAAACGTTAAAAAAACAAGACTTACGGTGCACAGTTGACATTTTCGTGGAGCATCATCTCTGACGGATCCGTGAGCATCATGTCTCCCGCCGGCGGCCGAACACAGGCTGACCGGGACCCGATGAAGCTGCTGTGTGCACCGAAGAAACACTAGGTTCTTGCTTCGGCATCCCATGTGGAACTCATATCGCCGGGAAGATAATCCTCCGGTGTAAAGTGATCGTTAAGTTACACACCACCGCGTTTTTTTTAAGCAGATGCATTAGTGAAGTCCCGTCTCTTCAGCTGCACAAACGCACCCAGGCCCGGAATATACCGTCCTATTTCTTGTTAGGAAACCTGTGGACTCGATGTCCTGACAGGCTGGAGTAAGTGCAACCTCCACAAACACAATAATTTACCATGACGAAGATAAATTGAAATAAAAATAACTACCGAAAACACACTGACTCACGCCCGCTCAAAGCAGAGCCCGGCAGACGACTCCCTTATGTGACGTAATATGACGCGATGTTGAAAAAAAGCGCTTTTTGAGAACTGTCAAGGAAAGCGTCACTTTTTCTTCTAAATTTGTGCACTCACGTCTTGTAAAACATTTTCAAATCCTGCATTAACGGTTCATATGGTATTTTCATACAAGTTTATATATTCATTTGGAATTTTTTTTTAACCTGCAATATGCACTTTAAGCTGCAAATGTGCTGTTGACATGACATTAAGGTTTTAAAGCTGTGCGATGAAAGAAAAAGGGTGATATTTTTGTAAAGGTAAGGATAGTTTTTGAAAACTATTGAAATTATTATAAATTAAACCTGATTTGATCATATCTAGTTTTTATTATGAAGGATTATTAAGCATTATAGTATTAATTAATAATTATACATTTATCATTTTATGGAATATTTGTCACAATGCAGAATTATTTAAATAAACTAAGAGTGCAAAAATTGAAATTAATGGCAACCACTTGCAGTACATTTTAACTTGAAATCTTTGTTTTTTTTCTTTTAAATCTGTTATTTGTCATGAACTCATAAATAGACCAATAGACTAGTTAAGTTATGCTATCTAGTCTTGAGATTTGCTCTTCCATTTTTTTTTTTTTTAAGTGACTAAAGTCACTTTTTCAAAACTCTTCACACAGTTCTCCTAACCATCTTTCAACTTGACCCAGCAGTTAATTTCACATTCAAAATGCCCTAAAACTACCAAAACAATTCATTAATGTCTCAAATCATGTCACACATAACACTAGCAAAGGTTTTCACTAGTGCGGTCAAACGATTAATCGCGATTAATCGCATCCAAAATAAAAGTTTTTGTTTACATAATATACGAGTGAGTACTGTGTATATTTACTGTGTATATATAAATACAAACACATACATGTACATATTTAAGAAAAACATGTTATGTTTATATATTAAATATATTTTTATATAATATAAAATATAAATATATAAATGTATATACATGTAAATATTTTCAAAATATATACTGTATGTGTGTGTATTCATATGTACATAATAAATAAACACAGTACACATACATATATTATGTAAACAAAAACCTTTATTTTGGATGCGATTAATCGCGATTAATCGTTTGACAGCACTAGTTTTCACCAAACAAACATGTTACAAACATTATACATGTTTTCTTTTGTAAAATTTCTTTACAAAACAAGAATGATACTCTCTACTGTTTGACCTTAAGTGTAACAGTTTTGAAAACAGTATGTAAACGTGGAAATTGGCTTGTATAGTACATAACGTTTTGGTGGTGTTAGTGTCAAAGTGATAAAAGAATTAATATAATTTGACAGATGTCGTCGACGAATGCATTTTGTGCCAAAGCAATGATAAATGATTCACAGTTTAGCCCACATAGACTACTGTTGTGCTCGCTGTGTGAAAAATTTTGAAAAAAGTTACCTAAGTATTGAGAAATGTGTCCTTGCAATCGTAAAAAAAACCCTGTGATATCAGTAGAGGACGCTGTGCGCTACATGAAAGAGTCCAATGTCAAACAGGACAGAGTTATGGACCAGAAATACAGCCATGTGGTCATTCTCAGTGATCACATGACTTGCTCATGCTTGTCATCTGTTAAAGTGACATGCCGCACATTTCTGTACTATTAATGGAAGCAATGCTCCTGATGTTGACTTTCAGAGACATTCTCATTGCGTTTCAATGTAAAAAAAAAAAAAAAAAAAAAAAAAAATTCTCTTACGTTGCTTCCAGAGACAAAATATCCTATACATAAATTTAGGAGAATGTGGGGACGGTATGTTTTGATGTGGTCTCTGGCTCTCTGTGTGTAATCTGTGGAACGTTGTTGTCCTCTTCAACAAGTCACCTACTTGACATAGGCTCAATTGGGTGGACTCACTCAGAACCAATGGACAGAGGTTGATAATCCAGAGCAGGACACACGCATTTTGTTTTTCCCATAATGGAAGCGAAAGTTTACAGGCCAAAAGGTAAGGTGATTCTTTTGGTGACATTTGTCTACACAGATCTTTTCTTGTGGTGACATTTGAGACAGATCTGTCTTTGGTTGTAGTGAACAATCACCTGTTACTCTGTTTAGCACTTTGGCAAACTGCAATCAACAAATGAAAACTTTATTTGCAAAAAATATTTGCACAGATTATAGGTAATAAACCTTCAGAAACTTGTAGTTTAACAGGCAAGGGATTGCATTTATTTGTCTGCAGAGAAACCAAAATCAATGAACATCCTTACCAGGCTCTTAGCATGTTTTTCTTAAACATGTGGTGGTGAAGTGAGGTCCTCACTGACTTGGGGGAGGGAACATGAGAGGGAGCAAAGAGGAAAAGGGAGGGAACATAAAACGTGGTAGATGTTGTTTTTCTTCTCCTGCATTATCATCTGATACTTCGCCATGGACGGAGAAGGAGGGCAAGCACTCAACTGGTTTCAGTGCCTCAAGAGGTTGGTACCAGACCAAACATGCACTTTGTTCATTCTGTCCTCTAGAAGCTCCCATTTGTAAGTGTACAGTTTGTTCTTGGCAAGAGTAGTAGACTGGAAGTAAAAAAAAAAAAAAAAAAGGGGTGTGGTTTCTGTAGTTGTTACTAGCAGCGTAGCATAACACAGCAGCTTGTGAGTTTATCTTAATTGCACTGTAGTGTTGGAATAGAGTTTTATAATGCACAACTCTGCTGGATTTCGCTGAAATGCACAGCACAATCTAGACTGTTCAAACTGTGCATGAAGTGTTACGTAATATAACCTGATAATGTTAGCATGTGTCTCTCTGAGTTCAAATACTTGTGTAAGCTCAAAGAGCAGAGAACAAAAGAGATCTGGATAATGGAAATTTTTGTAAGGTTCGCTGATGCTACGTGCAGTTTTCAGATAACAGAAAAAAACAAATGCAATGTTTGTGGGCAGTTAAGACTCTGGATAATTGAAAACAGACATGAAGTCTCGGAACGTAGCATAATCGTCAAAAGGATTTTCAGACAAGCATAATAAAATCTTTGTTTTTGTTTTTTTTTCTCTGCACAAAATGAGACAATTACAAAAAATAGGTCTTTTTACTAAGCATGCAGTCTTCAAGAAAATATGTTTTTGGAGTGCATTAGGTTGTAAAAGATTGTATGCTGCTAGGGATACACATTACATTTTTGTATCAGCCAATACTAGATTTTTTAAAAATCGGTGTATGTCTGTTTGAAAAATTTATTTGTTCATGCTCAAATCCCTTACTTTTATATTTAGATTACTTTTGCCATCATTTAACACTCTCTTAAAATTAAAATCTTTAAAAACAGCAATAATTTAATAGCACTGTTAAATCTTTTCAGCAAATGATTATTCATTTTTCATTTTTATAGTATACATATATTTTTGATGCCTAAATTTAAAACTGTTTTAAATAATTGAAAAGATTTTAGTGTTTTATTTTTCATTTATTTAGACAAAATAATATATAATTTTAATGTTTATTAGTCATCATGATATTGTCCAATAGACATTGTTACTATTAATATCGATATTGTGTTAATAGAATTGAATGGTGCGACTCTGTATTAAAAAAGGTAACATGCTTTGCCTGAAGTAATGGGTGATGTTTTTTCAAGTGACACATTTAAAAGATAGTAGTCAGCATATCAGAGTGTTGTTTCCACTGATGACTGCAGAAAATGAAGTGTGATCCTGCAGGTGATCCACAAGTTTAAGCTGTCACCTTGGCAAATAGTTGACAGTATTGTCTTCTGCATTCCTCCTTTTTACTGTACATTAATTGCATTACATTCACAATTGCATAAAGACATGAGTCTGCAATTTAAAGTGTAAACTCGTTCTACAGTTCAGGGGTAAGTTAAGTGTTAGTCAGTACTGTCTCTGGCATTTGTGATAACACATTAAGCTGTGATTGGCTGATTTGGCTGAGCATTTATATTATAGCACACTTTGACAGAGGTGGAGAGTACAGAGGCCAGATCAGTAGAGGAAACATTTTTCACACGGACGGATCAAGTTGACTTCAAGAAGTCATGCTGATTTGATGGATTCTTACCTCGTATGTTTGTTTTTGTAACGCTTAATGCTTATTGGCTAAAATGCTGCTTTGTTGATGTTTCTCGTGAAGGCTTACATAAAACGACGTTCCCATTCTTGTAGACTTTACATTATTAGTTATTGAAGCCTTAACCAGCTTCCTTTTTGAAATGCATTGTACATGTTTAAATAATTAAAATGTTTATTTTTTGCCTGTAGGCCTAGCATGTCAGGCCCCCATCTGCTGAAAAAGGGCAAAGAACACAGGAAGATGGACGTGCACAGAGATTTCACCGTTGCCTCCCCAGCTGAGTTTGTCACTCGCTTTGGAGGAAACCGCATTATAGACAAGGTTAGAGTCATTCCTTTATGTGTATGTTGTTTTACTTCATTTACAACTGTAAAAAAGGGTTTAATATATCTCTCTCATCTTAGGTGCTGATTGCTAATAATGGCATTGCTGCAGTTAAATGCATGCGTTCAATCCGACGCTGGTCCTATGAAATGTTCCGTAATGAGAGAATCATTCGCTTTGTGGTGATGGTCACACCTGAAGACTTGAAAGCCAATGCAGGTTAACAATCAAGAAAAATTATTGTTCAACCTGAAACGCAATTTTATTTCTGTATGCATATTTAATTTCACTTATTTTTAATTAAAATGTATAATTTTTGTTTTGTATTATTTAATCTCATTATTGATTTTTCATAAATCATTGGTTCTAGGCATTCATTTCCAGTTTTGGTTTATTTTAGAAATTGTCTAAATTTCACACTGTTTTTTTTTACTCTAGAATACATTAAAATGGCTGATCACTATGTGCCAGTCCCCGGTGGCCCAAATAACAACAACTATGCCAATGTTGAGATGATTGTGGATATAGCCAAAAGGATTCCAGTGCAGGTACAGCCTGTCCAATATCTGTCTCATACATGTGTATTTTCCATCATTATTAATGATGGTCTTGTCTTCTTATAAGGCGGTTTGGGCTGGATGGGGTCATGCTTCTGAGAACCCCAAACTACCAGAGCTGCTTCATAAATCAGGGATATCTTTCCTAGGTATTTCATCTCATTATTTAAGACCTGTTTAGACAGCTTTTAGCCTTGCTAGTTGAAGACAAAAGGTGTTGATGGGGTTGTCTTTTTCAGGACCTTCCAGTAAAGCCATGTGGGCATTAGGAGACAAGGTGGCATCTTCCATCGTTGCTCAGAGCGCAGAAATCCCCACCCTGCCCTGGAGTGGAACTGGTGAGAGATCCCGTTCGTTCACGACACGAACTGTTGATTGAGCTCTCATTGTGATGTCTTCATCCCTCTTTCCTTGTCTTTTTTTCAGGTCTAAGGGTTGAATGGGCAGAAGAAGAAGAAAGGCATGGCCATGTGATCAGTGTTCCACCTGAACTTTATGTGCAGGGCTCTGTTAAAGATGTGGACGAGGGTCTAGCGGTGAGTTTTCACTTCAGAATCGGTTACGGAATTCACGGACTGTGTGTTGTTAACAGTTTTGATTTTGCTAATTTTGTGTTTTCTTGTGGTTAGAGTGCAGAAGAGATTGGCTACCCTGTGGTAATCAAAGCATCAGAGGGAGGTGGAGGGAAAGGCATCAGAAAAGTGGACAGTTCCGAAGACTTTCCCAGTTTTTTCAGACAGGTACACAATGCTTTGATGTAACTTCATTATTTTGTGTAGTTATAGGTTCGGTTTCATTACACAGTGTCACGGTGTGTTTGTTCTTCAATACAGGTGCAGGCTGAGGTGCCAGGTTCACCAGTTTTCATCATGCAGCTAGCCGAACATGCGCGCCACCTGGAGGTGCAGATCCTGGCCGACCAGTACGGTAATGCTATCTCTCTGTTCGGCAGAGACTGTTCCATCCAGCGCCGCCACCAAAAGATCATAGAAGAAGCTCCTGCTACCATTGTCTCCACCACCACTTTTGAGCAAATGGAGAGGGTGAGGCACAAATCTATAAATATTTTCTGGCCATGTTGACTTCGGCCGTTCATAAGCTCTAAATTTGGGCTGTAAAGTTCACACCATAGGCTAGTAGCTGGTTTGTAACTAACTCTGTATTTTATTTGGGTGCACCATTTGTTCTTAAGGCAGAATGTAGCTAGTTTGTAGGTTCTCTGTAAAGTAATGCGCAGTTGCATAATTTCATCAATGATCCAAGGACAGCCTTCAAATACAATCTGATACAAAAAATGACTTTGATTTGATTGATTTTTTTTTTTTTGACATGCACAACACGGAGTGATGCACATCAAGGTGCTCTATTTAGATCAGGTTCATGATATTTTTTGTGCATTTAATTATTTCTCCGCCTTTGGTTTTGAGAACTGTTCCACAATGGTGTTGATATTGGCATGCACAATTTATTTTCTGCTCTGTGTCAGTATGCAGTGCGTCTGGCTAAAATGGTGGGTTATGTAAGTGCTGGAACAGTAGAGTATTTGTTCACTGAGGATGGAAGTTTCTACTTCCTGGAACTGAATCCACGGCTTCAGGTGGAACACCCCTGCACCGAGATGATTGCTGACGTTAACCTTCCTGCTGCACAGCTACAGGTAAGTAGTATAGTGAAGTTTTGAGATTCTCACTGCAAAGTAACAGGACCGACTATTATTTCCCTACTTTTTTTCATATTTTGTTATTGTTAATTCTCAAATGCTGATCATAATCTCCTGGTACCTTCTCTCTGTAGATAGCAATGGGGATCCCTCTTTACAGAATTAAGGATATTCGTGTCCTGTTTGGTGAAGCTCCGTGGGGAGACACACCTATTAACTTTGAATCTCCAGAATGCATCCCCTGTCCACGAGGACATGTCATAGCTGCACGCATCACCAGTGAGAACCCAGATGAAGTGAGCAGGTTTCGACATTGATAATATTAAGAAATATTGGTAACACTTTACGTTAAGCCTTTATGTATAATGCATTATAAAAGTAGTTTTTAATGCATTAATTATGCCTTGTAATGCACCTTATAATGCGTTGTACAATCTCATGAATATTTACCACAGTAAATACATTATAACACTTATAAATTCATTGTTACACTATGCCTTTTAAATTTGGATATAATTATTTACGACAAGATATAATGTATTATGAATAATACCCTAATAACCCTTTTTAATTCATTATACATAAGTGTTACAGAAATATTTTCTAAGCAGCAAAATCAGCATATTAAATTTCTGCTGTTGAAAAAATCTGTTTAGTCATCACAGGAATAAATTGCTTTCAAAATGGAAAGTTATTTTAAATTGTAATATTTCACAGTATTACTGTTCACACTATTTTTGACCAAATAAATGCATCCATAGTGAGCTTAAGAGACTTTCTTGCAAAACTGTTTTTTGTATGCTCAGTCTTATTTGTATGCAAGTATCTTCCAAAATTGTCTTATAATGCAAAAAGATTGCTTGTCTAAATTAATTTACTAGTATCATTTTAGTTACTCCTGCATAATTACAGTATCTTTTATGTATTTTTAAAAGCTTAGTATTAATGCAGTAGTCTTTGAAGGCTACTTTAGCAGTTTATTGCCCGATTCATTTATTTGTCATTTTTGTCCTCACAAGGGCTTTAAACCAAGCTCAGGCACAGTTCAGGAGCTGAACTTCCGCAGCAGTAAGAATGTGTGGGGTTACTTCAGTGTTGGAGCAACCGGAGGCCTACACGAGTTTGCAGACTCTCAGTTTGGACATTGTTTC
Source organism: Tor tambroides (assembly GCA_021397915.2). Classification (NCBI taxonomy): domain Eukaryota; kingdom Metazoa; phylum Chordata; class Actinopteri; order Cypriniformes; family Cyprinidae; genus Tor; species Tor tambroides. Next base: position 38,898 of record JAFVLL020039491.1, on the reverse strand, counting down.
TCCTGGGGCGAGAACCGAGAAGAGGCCATCTCGTGAGTTCCTGGAGACTAGCAATAGAATGAAGTCTTTAATGCTTTAAAGACTTTAATGGCGTTTGGACTTGAAGGCTTTAATAAAGTCTTTGTTCCTATGGCCTGCAGAAACATGGTGGTAGCCATGAAGGAGCTGTCAATCAGAGGAGATTTCAGGACCACAGTGGAGTATCTCATCAAGCTACTAGAGACAGAGAGTTTTAGGAACAACGACATCGATACTGGCTGGCTGGATCACCTTATTGCAGAGAAAGTGCAGGTAAGACCCAAACCTGGGAAGAGAACTGTCCCAAATCAAGACAGAGTCTCTCTAGAAACTCTGTTCTATTTTCCTCTCATACAAAATAAACTTTGAAGCCATTTTAAGTAAAGTGACATTTGTTTTATTGTATGTTTCTTTTAGGTGGAGAGGCCAGACACCATGTTAGGTGTGGTATGCGGTGCTCTACAAGTTGCTGATGCAAGTTTTAGAGAGAGCATGTCTGACTTCCTGCATTCACTGGAGAGGTATTTCCATTACTTGGGCACTCTAAGGCATTGTGAAAACCCAAAGAAACTACTATAACGTTACAGCATTCTGTGAATGTATTTCTGGATGTTTCAGGGGTCAGGTGTTGCCTGCTGCTAGTCTCGTCAACACAGTCAATGTTGATCTGATCTATGATGGAGTCAAATACTGCCTACAGGTAACATAAAAAACACTAGAATCCCTTTGATCATTTTTTGATTCATGACTAACAAACGTGAATGTGTGTGTTTGTGTCTGTGGTACAGGTGGCTCGACAGTCTCCCACCACGTATGTTATCATAATGAATGATTCAGATATTGAAGTTGATGTCCACAGACTCAGTGATGGCGGTCTACTACTTTCCTATGGTGGCAGCAGCTATACAACCTACATGAAAGAGGAGATCGACAGGTCAGAGAAGAAAAGGTTTTGTGCTGTATACCACAGTACTTTCATATGTACCAGCTGATGTTTATTTGGTCTTTTGTCATATGATGTGTAGCTACCGCATCACAGTGGGCAACAAAACGTGTGTGTTTGAGAAAGAGCGAGACCCTACGGTGCTCAGGTCACCCTCTGCTGGCAAGCTGCTGCAATATGTAGTCGCTGATGGTTCTCATGTTCTGGCTACCCAGCCTTATGCTGAAATTGAGGTAAAGATGAAGCAAAGCATTTTACATTTTTAGGTAGCAGTTTCTCTTTACAGAATGCACTTTTTCTTATACTGTATATGACCTTATGTGGCACTGACAGATGTTTTAAATTGCTTATTAGAGTGGTCGTTTGCTTTTGCCGTCTTTTTACAGGTCATGAAGATGGTGATGACCCTGCATGTCCAGCATTCAGGTTGCATTTGCTTTTTAAAAAGACCAGGGACAGTATTAGAGCCTGGGTGTGTAGTGGCCCGAATGGACCTGGATGACCCCAGCTGTATTCATCCGGTGATTCGTCTATAATTTCTCCTCACAAGATAAAGCACATGATCAAATCCCCTTACTGTTTAGTACTGTTTGCATTTAGATTTATTCATTTAACAGACACTTTTATCCATAGTGACTTACAAATTAGGACAATAGAAGGAATCAAACCAACAAAAGAGCGATAATATGTAGATTGCTGTATATAAGAAAATGTAGCAATTATTGTGAAGTGGCAATTATTGCAACGAAAAACAGCCCAAGCACACTTTTCGAGCAATATAATATAAATGTACTGTTCAAAATGAAGAGTATTGTGACACCTTTTGGTTGTAAGATGTTAGTGTATCATGTTCATAATTAATGTGATCAACTATTCCTGTGAGGAACTTACATTTGCAAAAAAAATCAACTTGAAATCAGCTGGTTAAAAGTAAAAAAGAAAAGTGAAATCAGTTCTGTGAAAAGATGTAGCATAATTTGGTCCTATATCTAATGCACTTATGCATTTTTGAATGCAATATATGCATGTTTGAGAGTCTAAATAATTTTTGGGGCCACATTTTTTGCTTTTTAACAGTGTCATTTATAGATGTATTGCCATCTGTGATGAGAAGTATTAATTCTCGGTCTACTCCATCAGGTAAAACCGAATACAGAGCCATTACCATCCCAGGAGCCTTTACCTGTTGTAGGGGAGAGGCTTCACCAAGTGTTCCACAGTGTTCTGGAGAACCTGGTGAAAATTATGGATGGATACTGTCTACTGGAGCCATACTTCAGTCAAAAAGTCAGAACACTGATCAGACTCAAAGTAGCATGAAAACAGTGTGCAGTTTAACTATCTGTTAACTATCGGTATGCCATTGCAGCTGAAAAAGTGGCTCAACACGCTGATGAAGACTCTTCGGGATCCATCTCTACCTCTTCTTGAACTGCAGGAGATTATGACCAGCGTGGCAGGGCGTATACCAGTTACTGTGGAGAAGGCAATTCGAAAGGTCATGGCACAGTACGCCAGTAACATTACCTCTGTGCTCTGTCAGTTCCCCAGCCAAAGGGTGAGTGATGAAATTAATGTACTTATCTGGAACATAGATCGTGCTCATATCTCTAGACAGTGTTACATAGAGTCAAGTGTAACTTGAAATAAGCAAATTTTGTTGATACCAATTTTATATTACTTGACAGATTCTCTTTGCAAAGATACTGTGTTTAATTGAAGTTGTGGGGGCAAAAACAGTTTTAATCAGTTTTCAATCTACACTTCCAGATAGCGAACATACTTGACAGCCATGCTGCTACACTTCAGAGGAAAGCTGACCGAGAGGTTTTCTTCATGAACACTCAAAGCATTGTGCAACTGGTGCAAAGGTGAGAATTGCCTGATGACTCGCTCAGGCTGATAACATAATAGATTGTACCTCAGATGTTATCTTAAGATGCCCAAAGATTCTCTGTTAACTAGAAAATGTCACTATGTATTTTTTAATCATTTTAGGTACCGAAGTGGCATCAGGGGGTATATGAAATCAGTTGTGCTGGATCTTCTGAGACGGTACCTTCAGGTGGAGATGCAGTTTCAGCAGGGTAAATCTCCCAGTGTAATCTTGATGCTACTGTCACGTTAAAGCAAACAGAAGATGATTGCAGAAGTTTTTTTTTTTTTTTTTTTTTAATATATCTGGAAAAAGTTAAAGGATGTAAACCTGAAAATTGTTTTAATAATAATAAAAAAAGTATAATTCTCTCATTCTCATGACAGCTCATTATGATAAATGTGTCATCAACCTAAGAGAGCAGTACAAGCCTGACATGACTCCAGTACTGGAGTACATCTTCTCCCATGCTCAGGTCTCCAAGAAGAACGTCCTAGTCACCATGCTCATAGTAAGATCTTTTCTGAAATATTTAACAGTGCTTATTTATTTTATTAAGCTGTGGCTTTGCAAGTTGATTCCACTCAATCATTATGAAAACAGCAACAGAATGTTTAAGTAGGAGTAACTTGTAGTTTGTTTTCATTGATGCATCTTTTGCTCATTTATATAATGCAACATTTTTTTTTTCAGGACCAGCTCTGTGGCCGGGACCCGACTCTTGCTGATGAGCTCATGGTCATTCTAAATGAGCTCACACAACTCAGTAAAATGGAAAACTCTAAAGTAGCGCTTCGGGCCAGACAGGTATGAACCTCAAGGGTTGTGATCTTTGAACTCTAGCACTTATGTGGTAATGTTGACTCTGTTCAAAATAGCATACTGTACTATTTTATCAGTATGTAAAGTGCTTTCGACTTTGATAATGTGACACTGAAGTCTAGAGTAATGGCTGTTGATATTTTAGAAAATAGTGAACTGTTATCTTAAATTGTAATATTTCACAATATTCCGATTTTTACAGTATTTTTACTGTATGCAGCATCGGAGGGCCTTCTTTCAAAAATATTTTTCAAAAAATCTTACTGGAAAACTGATAGTGTATACTGTGTAAAGTATGCACACAGGATGACCTACAACATTTTTTTCCTAAAATAATACTGTATCCCTTCCATTTCCAGTATAGCATCATATCTCTTTTTGACTATATGATTGGACAGCCAAAAGTTACATTTTACACAAAAAGCTGAATTTTGTGAAAACAGAACGTCGCACTCTAAATAAAACATGTAATATTGTGTAGTCATGTGATGATAAAATAGCATACTAATTTTATAATGCTTATTATTTAGAAAAAAAGGCTTATTTAGAAAAACAATAGTTGGCAGCATACAGTATACACAACACATTATGCACTAAGCAGTACGCTGGCAATAACAACTCTGTTTCTTCAGGTTTTGATCGCCTCTCATCTGCCCTCATATGAACTCAGACATAACCAGGTGGAATCCATCTTTTTATCAGCTATTGATATGTATGGGCATCAGTTCTGTCCCGAGAACCTCAAGGTAAAGCATCAGCGATTCTTTTGTCTTTACCGCTTTGACACTTTTATATATTTGATTATCTAAATCCTGCATTTGCAGAAACTCATCCTGTCTGAAACCTCCATCTTCGACGTCTTGCCCAGTTTCTTCTACCACAACAACCGGGTGGTTTGCATGGCTGCCTTAGAGGTCAGTAAAGCTTGACCTTTTCTTCCCAAATGTTAGTGGTATGCAGTCAGGCCTTTCCAATGTATTGTGTGGGAATTCCTCAGGTATACGTACGGAGGGGATATATAGCGTATGAGCTGAACAGCCTTCAGCATCATCAGCTGCAGGATGGAACATGTGCAGTGGATTTCCAGTTCATGTTACCGTCATCCCACCCTAACAGGTATAGCAGCAACCACATGTAGATTCTTTATATACTGAATAGGGCTTACAAATACGATCCAGATGCTGAAATCTCCAGTGTACTCCCATGACTTCAAAATACACACAGTGGAATTGTTGTGACCTTCTTTTTTTGGTATGATCTTTATGAATGGTAGTTAATGAACTGAGCTGTGGTGCTTAAAAGGCCACACTGTTCGTGTAATAGAATAACAATAAAATTTAACTTGGATACATAGTACAACTATTTTCTAGTCTGAATGTTTCTGTATGATCCCCTGTAACATTTATTCTCCTATTTTGACATTGTTTTCTGTGTATCTGTCCTCTGAAAGAGAGCCTAACGCCTCATTGAGCCCGTCCGTGCCCAAACCCACGTAATAAGCTCTTTATTATTTAGCATCTCTTTAATGAAGTAATATATAACAGAGTGCACAAAAACAGATTCTGCCTTACACTCCTAACTTCCCACTTTGGTGTAAAGCCTGGTTTGGGTTTCCTTTACTAAGCTATACTGTATTGAGCACAGCACAGGGGCAAATGGATTTCACACCATCACGCTGGGGTGATTGATCAACTTGTTTTGAGTATGAAAGAAAAAGGTACATAATTGATTAGATTGCAGTTAGTTTTACACATAATTACAGGTTTTAATTATTTAAAATAGACACTGCTTTCTTTGTATGCATCAGTCGACATGAAATCAAAATTGACCCTGTTTACTTTTCTACACATTACTGGCCTCATTTGTGAATGATTCATCAAAAAAAAAAAATTTTTTTTTTTGTCCATCTTTCATCAAAATTTAATCATCAGAAATATGTCACATGGAAGTAAAATGGGTTGTGATCACCTTTTCATGTTGATTTTAAATATTAAATATTAAAGCATCAAAACTTAAAATATTCACAAAATCTTTATAGAAATATTTACATTTCTTCAAATATAGTTTCCTTCAAGTCAAAGCAGATTGGTCAATCACACTGAATCACATTATAGGGATAGTTCACCCAAAAATGGAAATTTTGTCATCATTTACTCACCCTTATGTTGTTCCAAACCTATACGAGTTTCTTCCTTATGTTAAACATAAAAAAATATTTTGAAGAATGCTGGTAAGCAAACAGTTGATGGTCCCCATTGACTTCCATAGTTTCTTTCTATTGAAGTCAATACAACTGTTTGGTTCTTCAAAATATCTTGTTTTATGTTCTACATAAGAAAGCAACGTATACAGGTTGGGAATGACATGAGGGTATGTAAATGATGACAAAATTTCCATTTTTGGGTGAACTATTCCTTTAACTGGGTTGCTCTGTATATGAATAGTATATAGAATTGTAGCTTTAGATGTTTTCTCATAAAATGCAAAAAGTGATTCCCTTACAGTTACATTTGCTTGCTAATTTTCAACCTAATGATAAATAATGATTAAAATCTATTTTGATTTTTTTTATAGACAAATATTTCTACTAAGATTGTTTTTAACATAATCATGATAGAAAGAGGTCCAAAGTTAGAGGATGATGATCCAATGCTAACAACTCGCCTGCTCTCATTTCAGAGGGAGCAGTCCTACTTTGAACAGGTAGAGTACAGCTCTTCCCTGCAACCAGTCAGCCTTGTGTGTACAGAACCGCATACAGTAGTATGTCTGCAGCAATGCATGCTGGATGCAACTGTTTAATGATTTGAAGAAATTTAGCCTAAAGGGTATTCCTTTTAATTGTTTTAATTTGGATTTAATGGCTCAGATAATTGTCAGTTTATTGGGTAATTCTACAATCCTAAACTGGCCTTAAATGTGCTTTCATTCAACACAGTATTAAAATGTGGTCTGACCTGATCTCTTGCCTGTTTAATTTAGATGAGCCACATAATCCAATTTCGCTCAAGCTGAGACCATCAGGAAGATCACTGAGTATTTTGCATTTAAACTTGTGCTTTTTTCTTTCAGCACAAGCAGTGCCATTAGTTTAGCCTTTTGTCCATAATTGGTACCCATAATTCCCTACTTTTGCCTGTTTGTACTCACACACACACATACACTGTCCTCTCCCCTCTCAGATTGTCTGTTCCTGTGAATGATTCGGGAGAGTTTCAAACAATGCGTCGTCAGGGCAGTGAGCTCTTCCTGGAGGGGGCGCTGTCACCCCCCTGTCAGAGGATGGGAGCCATGGTCGCCTTCCATAGTTTTGAACACTTCAAAAGGTGCCTTCACTTCTTTTTTTCTTTTTTTTGATTAAATGGTTAATAAAATGGAAGATGTGATCTGATCTGTGGTTTGATTGTATCATAGGTGTTTTGATGAAGTGATCTGCCGCTTTGCGGATCCGCTCTGTGAGAGTTCTCTGTTCTCTGATGGCTGTTCCACCTTCTGTGATGGGGAGAGCTGTAAGGTCAGAGTTTGGAGAAGCAGCAAATAGGGATGTAACGGTTCACTCAGCTCACGATGTGATACGATTGGCAGTACTGATTTCATAATATGATTTTTTTCACAATTTTTAACAAAATGAGATTTAAGACAAATTATAAAAGGTGTCTTTTTATTATTGCTTGGACAAAATGCTGCACATTTCTTTGTGAAATTGAAATATGTCAAATAACAGAACTTGGCTGAAATTTTAAAACAAACCTCAAATCAAATATATAACACAAATAATTGAATTTTTTTCATATAAACAAACTAAGACTTTGCCAGTGCCATTTCCATTTAAGATTTTTCAAAAGAGAAAATCACTGCATTTTAATCACGATCCAAACAAAGATACTGCGTACATGCAGCATGAGCAATTTAAATCTAAATTAGATTTTCAAAATTTGAAGCAAAAACAGAATGGTCTGACTTTAGTTTTGTGAAACTATACTACATAAAACACATCTGCATGATCTGGGCTGAATAAAAATGCAAATTCACTTTCTGCCAGCAGGTGGCGCTTATGAAGCAGTGGCAATATAGCGTTTGGTTGCCACTGTAAAGAAAGCAGCACTTTAATATGCATTGTACAGATGCAAGATGAAAAGAAAATACCATCTAAACTTTACTAAAGACAGTCAGTTCTCCTCAAAGACACATTCATATAAACTCAATTGTATTGCGATTCGTTTAACGTCTCAATCAACTTGAATCGTCACATATTTGTATTGATTTTCAAATGTCTAGGGCTGCATCGTTACATCCCTAGAAACAAACATTAATATTTCACCCAAAAATAAAAAATGTCATTTATTCAGCCTCATGTCATTCCAAACCCATATGACTTTCATTTTTGTATGAAACAATATTTAGTTAATGGTTGATATCACTGTACATGTGGTCTGTCTCTGTTTCAGAACATGAAGGAAAATCCCATACACATCATAAATGTGTCAATCAAACAAGCAGACACTGAAGATGACGATGCTTTAGTCAGAGCTTTCACTGCCTTTGCTAATTCTAAAGTAAGTATGTTAAAGGCTTGTCCTTTTAGCTGTGTGTGCTGCTCCATGACTTAACTCTCTTTGTGCCTCATTTCAGAAAACTCTGCTCTATGAGTATGGAATCCGAAGAATCACATTTTTAGTTGCTCAAAAGGTGAATGCTCAGATACACACATGACAAAATATGTTGTCAATCAAAAAAAGACTAAAATGATAAATCTTCCCCTTCAGCGGGAGTTCCCGAAGTACTTCACGTTCAGGGCCAGAGATGAAGTAAGTGATGCATCTGTTGATCTGATCATTTAGAAATGTGCATTGTAGAGTAACACCTGAACATTGTCCTTGTTTTTCTCTTTAGTTCCATGAAGACAGAATCTACCGTAACCTGGAGCCTGCTCTGGCCTTCCAGCTTGAGCTGAATCGTATGCGTAACTTTGATCTGACGGCCGTTCCCTGTGCCCATCACAGGATGCAACTGTACCTGGGTGCTGCTCGTGTGGAAGAGGGGGCAGAGGTCACAGATTATCGTTTCTTTATCAGAGCCATCATTCGGCACTCTGACCTCATCACCAAGGTAACCAATATTACTACTAGACAGTATGAAATATTATATTTAATGGAAATGAAGCTACAATATACAACTTATAGCAACATGTAGTGCATTTTTTGCAGTCTTTTATTTTGTCAGTGTGAATATTTGGGTCAGAACTCATGTGATTACATTAGTCTAACTGGACACTATCATAAATGCATGATTGAATAACCCTTGGAATAAATCCTAAAATATTTTACTATCTAGAAAGAATTTTTGCACACATTTTTGCAAAATTATTTTTGTTTATAGTACACTAGCATTTAAAATATGGGGTTAGAATTGTAAGATTTTTTAAAAATATATTTTTGAAAGACGATTCATCAGCCATTACTCCAGTCTTGAGTGTCACACAGTCCTCAAGAAATCATTGATATGATATGCTGATTTGGTGCTGAAGAAAGATTTATTATTATTAGTGTATTGTAAGATTTTTGTGAAAACTGTGATGCATATTTCTTTGTTGAAAAATGTGTAGAAATTTTTAAAAGAACAGCATTTAATTGAAATAGATTTTTTTTGCAACAATTTTAAAGTCTTTATTGTCACTTTTGATAAATTGAATGCATTCTTGCAGAATAAAAGTGTTAATTTTTAATTAAAAAAACAAAACAAAACAAAAAAAGCTTATTGAACCCAAAGCTTTCAATGCTAGTTTATATATTGGTGTAGGGCTGTGCAATTAATCGAATTCGATTATCATGCGCATCTAGTCAGTAACGGTTTCTTGATTAGTAGTTAATCGCCATCACCTGCTTTCAAATGGAGCAGGAATTACTACACAGAGCCGTAGTTCACTGACAAGCTAAGCAATTTCATGTTCATAGTCGAAGGCGATTCGTCTGCGATTATGAACGCGTTATGAACGCGATATTGCCTATCTTGTCGGTGAACTACGGCTCTGTGTAGTAATTCCCGCTCCATTTGAAAGCAGGTGATGGCGATTTACTGCCAATCACTGAACCGGCTTTACTGACGAGATGTGCGTGATAATCGAATTCAATTTAATTGCACAGCCCTATATTGATGTACGTTTATGTCTCAAATTGCTTCCAACTTACACTTGTTTCAGACTTGGCAATTGAAAGTAATTGACAGTAGATGTTAAAATGTTAATACTAATGCATAAATCTTAAATGTAAAACCAGAAATCCAAGGTTCTTATTTCATATAATAAAAAAAATGACGTAGGTTGTTGATGGGTATTTTTATATATGGTCTATATTTTATAAAAAGCATTTCTGATTTTTTTTTTTTTTTTTTTTTTTCCCCCCCACTCTTTCTGTAGGAGGCCTCGTTTGAGTACCTGCAGAATGAGGGAGAGAGGCTGTTGCTGGAAGCGATGGATGAGCTTGAAGTGGCCTTCAGTAACATATCCACTCGTACTGACTGCAATCACATCTTTCTCAATTTTGTACCCACTGTTATTATGGACCCCTCAAAGGTTAGATTCAAAAACATGAAACTCTTTTTCTTTTAACTCTTAAATGTATTAAATCATAGCTACTGCCAATGTTCCTGAGCTGTATTGCTCTGTCTTCTTTTCCTACAGATAGAGGAGTCCGTCCGCTCAATGGTAATGCGATACGGTAGTCGTTTGTGGAAGTTGCGCGTTCTCCAGGCTGAGCTGAAGATCAACATCCGCCTCACCACCAATGGAGATGTCATTCCCATCCGCCTCTTCCTCACCAATGAGTCCGGCTACTATTTGGACATCAGCCTATACAAGGAGGTCACTGACCCCTCCACTGGACAGGTACAATCTACATTCACCAGGTTGTGATTATACCACATGACACATTGGCATAACACAGAGTAGTCAAGGAGGAAAAAATGTGTGAAGGAATTACTTTTTTCTTTTTTCAGTTATGGATTTCAAAGGTACGTAGACTGATATCTGACCCAGTTGTTTTTTGAGAGTCACTGCTCAAGTGCAGAACGTTCAAAGGTCAAAAGTTCAGTGGTATATCAGCTCAGACACAACAGCAGCTGCTTCATAGATATGTGTTTATCAATATGCTTTTGTATTCATTATCATTTCTTCAGCTGACCATTTTCTTCCTACCAACATCAAAACTTTTTTTAGAGGGTGCAAGACTGCTAAAACACAACACAGGGTCATGAGTGTAGTTTGAGTATAGCTTGCACAAACAATGGCTAATTCAATGTCGTATATGTGCATTTGTGTTTTCTCTTGCCAACTGAACCTGATTTACTACTGATTGCCACATTAGCTTGGCCATCTAAAAATAGGAAAAATGGTCATGGTCTTGAGGGTTTCAGTCTTAAGTTTCAAGTAGATAAAAGCTGTTTTGCATTACTGTAAACAATAAATTACCGAAACGGTATGTCCACTGAGTGAGACTTTGATGTTGAACAATTCTAGACAGGCTAGAAATCAAATCAAAACTACGGATTGGATTAGAATAGATTACCTCATAAGTATTTGCTTTGTATATTGCTGTTGTAACAGTGCAACAAACGTATTAACTCCAAGGCTACCTACTGTCCACAACAGTATCTGAAGACCCCATGGCTTCTCCATTTTTTTCATAATTTACTAAATAAGGGTTAAGGATAAGGATTTTGTAAAATACTTAAGTGTATTAATGTTCTGCAGATTATGTTCCAGTCGTTTGGAGACAAGCAAGGTCCACTGCACAGCATGCTAATCAACACACCGTATGTCACAAAAGATTTACTGCAGGCCAAACGCTTCCAGGCTCAGACCCTTGGCACCACGTACGTCTATGACTTCCCTGAGATGTTCAGACAGGTGGGGTGATTCAGTTAAGATTAAACCTGTTCTCACTGTGATTGTGGCAGTCTTGTTTCTGGAATGTATTGTTGGATTGACATTAGCCCATTATCTTTTCTTTCTGTTGCCAGGCTTTGTTTAAGCTTTGGGGACCAGGAGACAGCTACCCTAAAGACGTGTTGATGTGTAATGAACTGGTCCTGGATTCTCAGGGGAGACTTGTGCAGATGAACCGACTACCAGGAGACAATGAGGTGCATCAATGCATTCTCACCATATTCCTTGAGGGATTTTCTCTTGCACAGGACTAATTCTCTATGGATTGTTGGAGAATGCTGTTCATCAGTCAGAATTATGAAGCTTGTTTACATTTTTTACCTTGTAAAGAAAAGATAGTAAATGTAAATAACTTTTTCGCAACAATGAAGTAAATGGATGAGCTCTATGCAAGTCATTTGTTTGTCCTCCCTTTCCAGATTGGCATGGTGGCTTTCCGCATGAAAATGAAGACTCCAGAGTACCCAGAGGGCCGAGATATCATTGTGATCTGTAATGATATTACCCATATGATTGGCTCATTTGGGCCCCAGGAGGATGAGCTTTTTTTACGGGCATCTGAGCTGGCCAGAGCAGAGGGGATACCACGTATCTACATCGCAGCCAATAGTGGAGCTCGAATTGGCCTGGCGGAGGAGATCCGCCACATGTTTCAAGTGGCTTGGATCGACCCAGATGACCCTTATAAGGTGACCGAATGCTTAATGTGTGGTCAAATTTACCGTTGCTTGGCTGGAGAGTTTTGTGTTAATTTTGCTGTAAAATCGCTAATGTTATCGCACCTTTGTAAAATCAAACCACCACTGACTCTTGGGTTTTTTCTTTTTATAAATCATATTTGATGCATTTTTGCTTTGTTTACACAGCTTTTGTTCAAGTCTATTATTCTGTTTTGCCCCTGCAGGGTTTCAAGTACCTATATCTGACGCCTCAGGACTACACCCGCATCAGTTCCTCTAATTCTGTCCATTGTCACCATGTAGAGGAGGGAGGCGAGTCCAGGTAAGCCTACTGGTTTCAGTATGCACAGAAAGACCTATACCCAAACACCTCTCTCTCTCATTGGCTCTTATGTGTTCAAATAATGTCTCAGGTACATCATCACAGACATCATAGGGAAGGAAGAGGGTCTTGGAGTGGAGAATTTGAGGGGTTCTGGCACCATAGCTGGAGAAACTTCTCAGGCTTATAAGGAAGTCATCACCATAAGCATGGTAAGATCTAACATCTACCAATAATCTCATCAAACAATTTACAGTGTGCCAGGAACGAAATGCCAGTGTTTATTATATATGCAATATATAATATCATCTATGTGTTGGTCATCTAGTAATTATTCTATGTTCCTCTAGGTCACATGTCGTGCTATAGGAATTGGTGCGTATCTGGTACGTCTAGGACAAAGAGTAATTCAAGTGGAAAACTCCCATATCATCCTGACTGGGGCTGGGGCACTAAACAAGGTGTGGAATTTCACATCTGCAGTCACACCTTAAAATGTCAAGTGTCATGTTTATGTGGGCTGTGTTTCCTTTATTCTTGAGAGTAGATGAAGCCACTTTAATTCAGTGATTTGTTTTGAATTCTTTAATTTTGTATTTCTTTGTAGGTGCTCGGTCGTGAAGTCTACACCTCCAATAACCAGCTGGGAGGGGTTCAGATCATGCACAACAATGGAGTGACGCACAACATCGTGCCAGATGACTTTGAAGGGGTGCTAACTATACTACAGTGGCTATCCTACATGCCAAAGGTAGTCTGTTCACAAGATACTGTAGGGTGAATCTCAAAACAAACAAAAAAACAAAACATGCCCAGTTCATATTTATCCCCAAAACAATAATAATAAAAAACAGAAATCATGATTTAGAAATTATAAGCAAATGCAGCTTAGTTTTTTTTGTTTGTTATTAAATTAGCTTAAAAAGGCACAAATTCTACCATTTATATACACCCCTGTTAAAAAGTCAAATACTTTTATTTAGCAAAGATGCATTAAAGGGATGGTTCATCCAAAAATGAAAATTCTGTCATTAATTACTTACCCTCATGTCGTTCCAAACCTGTAAGACCGTTCATCTTCGGAACACAAATTAAGATATTTTTGATGAATTCCGAGAGCTCTCTGACCCTCCATAGACTGCAAGGGTACTTCCACGATCAAGGTCCAGAAACATAGCAAGGACATCAGTAAAATAATCCATGTGACTTCAGTGGTTCATCTGTAATTTTTTGAGGCTACGAGAATACTTTTTGTGCACAAAGAAAACAAAAATAACTTTATTCAACAATTCGTCTCCTCTGCATCACCCTGGCGCCATTTTGGGGAGTGTCACGACGTATGCTTAAAGGGTTACTCCACCCCAAAATGAAAATTTTGTCATTAAAATGACAACCACAAACCGCACCACACGGATTAGCTGTTTTTCTTCAAATCAATGCGTAAACAAACATGGAAAGCGTATCTGTGTGGTACGGCTGACACAGAACAGCGTACGCAATTTGCATCCAGCGGATACTCTCCAAAATGGCGCTACTCTGACGCAGAGGAAACTAATTGTTGAATAAAGTCATTATTTTTGTTTTCCTTGCGTACAAAAAGTATTCTCGTAGCTTCGTAAAATTACGGTTGAACAACTGATGGCAGATGGACTATTTTGATGATGTCTTTCATACTTTTTTTGGGCCTTGACAGTGTTAATTGCTAGGCAGTCAATGGGACAGTCACAAGCCTCTCGGTTCTCATCCAAAATATCTTAAATTGTGTTCCGAAGATGAACGAAGCTTTTACAGGTTTGGAATGACATGGGGGTAAGTGATTAATGACAAAATTTTCATTATGGGGTGGAGTAACCCTTTAAGGGACCTTATAATGGATCTTACTGTCTCTAAATGGTACATAAAACGGTACTATAAAGCATACTTATATATTACAATTTAAATAATAATGTTGCACTTTTCAGCTTTACAGTAATGAAAGTTGGATGCTGAATGAGTTTAATCATGGGTTTTAAGCCAATAAATCGGTTATATTAGGGATGGTAAGATTCGCATCGGCATGAAAGTTAATGATGCAAAGCATCATAAAAAAGTGTGCATCAGATACAAGTTGGCATTTGTATCCCGATGCATCGTTTCTAACATATTTGCATCAATAAAAACGGTAAATATATATATTGTCCAGTTATGATCTTGACAGGCTTTAGATGTAATCTTTAGCATGACTTTAAGTAGTTTGGGCTGTTAGTCCAAATAACAAAAGGGCCAGAGGTGTTTTTGTGTTCGATTAAACCTTCCTTGTGTTTGCTGTTATAATTTAGAGCAATCAAAGTCCTGTCCCAATAATGCCTCCGACTGATCCAGTTGAGAGAGAGATCGATTTTGTTCCCACAAAAGCCCCCTATGACCCACGCTGGCTGCTGTGTGGACGACCCCATCCCAGTAAGAATCTAATTATCCACACAATCTGTTATGAACATAGACATACTCTCGACCTGTCTGCATGGGAGCTCAGGATGATACTGCAAACTCAGCCTTTCTTTGTTTGAATTTGTTGATAGCTGTGAAGGGAGCATGGCAGAGTGGGTTCTTTGACCATGGTACGTTTATGGAGGTGATGGCCCCCTGGGCACAGACAGTGGTGGTGGGCAGAGCCAGGTAAAAGACAGAACATTAAGAGAAGATGTCAAACAAACATTTTGATTTAACTAAATATTCTCAGCTGAATGAGACTGCGAATGTCCTACAGGCTTGGTGGGATTCCTCTTGGTGTCATTGCTGTTGAGACCCGCACAGTTGAGGTTACCATTCCAGCAGATCCAGCCAACTTAGACTCAGAGGCCAAGGTCAGAGTCCTGACACTATGAACGTTTTAGGCCCTGACTGTGGTTTCCTTAAGTCTTCTCTGTGTTTGCTGTTAGTATGTCCCAATTATTCTTATCATTATGCACTTAAAGTGTCTTTTCTGCCTCAGATCTATCAGCAGGCTGGTCAAGTGTGGTTCCCAGATTCGGCGTATAAAACCGCTCAGGCTATTGAGGATTTCAACAGGGAGAAACTTCCACTTATGGTGTTTGCCAACTGGAGAGGCTTCTCTGGAGGCATGAAAGGTATATAGCTGGTTTTCATGTGAGTTTGCATTTTAATATACCCGTTCAAAAGTTTAGGGTTATAAAGTTTTTATTTTATTTATTTTATTCAGCAGGGATGCATTAAATTGATCAAAAGTGAGTTACGTTGTTTATTTGAAATAAATGAGGATCTTTTGGCCTTTCTATTCATCAATGTTTTCACAAACATTAAGCAGCATGGCTGTTTTCATCATTGAAAATAATAAGAAATGTTTCTTAAGCATCAAATCAGCATATTAGAATGATTTCTGAAGGATCATGTGACACTGAAGACTGGAGTCCTGCCTACTGAAAATTCAGTTTTGCCATCACAGAAATAAATTACACTTTTTAAAATATATTCATATAGAAAGACGTTATTTAAAATTGTAATATTTCACAATATTACTATTTATTTATTTTTTTATTTTTAATTTTTTTAAGCAAATAAATGCAGCCATGGTGAGCATGTAAACTTTCAGGAACAACTTTTGAACGGCAGTGTATCTGCAAAGTTTTAAGGGGTTTTCTTTCAGCTTGAATGCTCTGTGTGTCAGATATGTATGACCAGGTGCTAAAGTTTGGCTCTTACATCGTGGATGCCCTGCGAGAGTTCACCCAGCCTGTACTGGTTTACATCCCTCCCCACGCTGAGCTGAGAGGAGGATCATGGGTCGTGATCGACCCCACTATAAACCTTCAGCACATGGAGCTCTATGCAGATCGAGAAAGCAGGTGAGCTTCTCGATACAGCTTCCCTTCACTACTAAATCTTTTTGCCCATTGATCTTATTTGACTGTTCACCTCTATTCCTCTTCAGAGGGGGTGTTCTAGAGGCCGAGGGTACAGTAGAGATAAAGTTCAGAAAGAAAGACCTGCTAAAGGCCATACAAAGGATTGATGCTGTGTATTCCCGTCTGGCTGAGCAGCTAGGTATAGCAATTCATCTCACTTGAACACAAATTTCCTAACTGGCCCAGGGAATGTTTACCTGTGACACACGGTTTACTGTTGTACTCCACGTAGGCAACCCGGAGTTACCAAGCCAGGAGCGCAAAGACTTGGAGGCCAAACTGAAGTCTAGAGAGGAGTTCCTTCTTCCCATCTACCACCAGGTGGCGGTGCAGTTTGTGGACCTTCATGACACTCCAGGAAGAATGCAGGAAAAGGGTGTTATCACGGTATGAACAAACTAAAAATTAGGCGTATAAGGCTCCATATGTCACCTTTTATGAAGAGTTTTTTTTTCCATAGCTGTAGATCACATGCAAGAAATCTACCAGTTTTAAAGAGTGGCCTTTCTGCTTTTTCACCTAATCAAATGTTTTCAGGACATCCTGGACTGGAAGAACGCTAGGTCATTCTTTTACTGGCGTCTGAGGCGACTGCTGTTGGAGGAGGTGGTGAAGGGAGAGATCATGCAGGCCAACCAAGATCTGAGCAACGGCCACATACAGTCCATGTTACGCCGCTGGTTTGTGGAGATAGAAGGGACTGTAAAAGTAAGGAAACTTAATCCATGTATGATGGGAAACAAAAAACTGAAAATTTCTGTTTTTCTCTCTTACTGAAGTCGACAATTTGTAACACGAATTCAGACAATTGTCAGCTTAGGATCTGACACGATTTGCCAAGAAGAAAGCAACCGTTATTGTAAAACACTATTAAAAGTAGTTTCCAGGGAAGCTGCAATAAAATATAAATATGTTGCCTCGGAAACTAACCAAAATTAATAAGCATTAAAATTTCTAAAACTTAACCTGAAATAAAAAAATTTGATAATTTTTCAAATTTAAATGAAAACGGAAAATATACTAGTAAAACTTAATTCAAAATATTAATAAATACTGTAATAAATAATACTAAAATAACATTGGTGGGCAGTGTAGTCAAGCTTTGCTAACTAAATTAAGCTAACTCTAACTTAAAATGTATCTTCATCAAACTTGACTATGATAAAGTTGATATTTATCCCATGTGAGGTAATTGTTTGGTAATTGGATCTTTCAGGCGTATCTATGGGACAATAACAAAGTGGTGGTAGAGTGGCTGGAAAACCATCTGTCACAGCAGGATGGGACACGTTCAGTCATCAGAGAGAACATTAAATGCTTAAAGAGGGACTACGCTCTCAAACACATCCGCAGGTAATTTCCTCCCCCCGGATAGGCATTGAATTAGATTTTTATTTTATTTTTTTTAATTTTCCCATGGATGCATTAGCGCACACTACTGTAAAATACTTTTTTTCCAAAATATTTTTATATGTTTTTCAAAGAAGTATCTTATGTTCACCAAGGCTGCATTTATTTGGTCAAAATTACAGTAAAAACAGTAATACTGTAAAATATTATTACAATGTAAAAGAGCTTTTTACTATTGTAAAATGTAATTTATTCCTGTGAAGGAATGAATCAGAGCTGAATTTCAGCAGCTATTACTCCAGTGTCACATGATCCTTCAGACATCATATGCTAATTTGGTGCTTAGGAAACATTATCAATGTTTCAAACAGTTATCCTGCGTAATAGGCCCTATTTGTGATAAATTAATATATTTTCTTCGATAAACAGAAAGATGAAAAGAACAACATTTAAAATGTAGTTTTTTGTATAACAATGTCACTTTTTATCAATTTAATGTCACTACAGAATAAAAGTATAAATTACTTTTAGAAAAAAGTCCCCGAAATGACCCCAAACCTCCAAAAAGCCTCTAAACCTCTAAAAAAGCCAAAGCTTTGCATCCAACATCATTCCTGGTTTTCTGTTTCTCAAATCTAATATGATTCTCAAACCTTTTTTATGATAACAGTCAAACTTTGTCAAATTTAGCACAAACATAATGACCAGCAAACAGTCATTGGTTGTATAAGCAAACCTCTTTTAAAACTTGTCCTGCATTATGTTTAGCTTAGTCCAAGCAAACCCAGAAGTGACCATGGACTGCATCATCCAGATGGCACAGAACATCACTCCCTCACAGAGAGCCAAAGTCTGCCACCTTCTGGCCACCATGGACAACTCTACCACTAGCTGATCTCATCCATGCATTTAAATAAACCTACAGAGAGATGAGATTCAAATGGTATTATTAAATAATAGTGCTTTAAAACTCTTTTGGTCGGTTCTTTGGATCAACACATTGGTCAGTAGTCTTAAACGCACAATTTTAAATGTCCAGCAATCGCATAGTCCACCTACTCATCTTAGTGCACAGTTGCTGTTAGTGACTCACAGTGACCATGTTAGGATGAACATTTCTCAGCGGAGCACCAGAGCATTTCTTTAAACTCACTCTCAAGAGAGGGAAACTAGTATACAGTGTCTATCTGTTCACATTTGTGCCTTTGTGTCCTTTCTGTGGAAATAACTGACTGATGAATGTACAATGAGTGGACAAGACTGAATATTAGATGGTTTTAGGGAATCACCGGTGCTTGGAGCGCACATTCATGCTGTGTAGCACTTCCTCAGGAATGTATGCAACATTAATTAAGCAGAATAAACTATTAAATCTCTATTATTAGTGAAGTAACAGTATTACACCTAAATACACTCACTGTGTAGATATCAGGGGAATTCTTGATAACTTTCATTTCTAAAAACAAACAGTAGTTATGAACAATCATTGCATTGCAAAATACTCTAATGCTTGCAGAATTATGTACATTCAAATTGTCACGAAATTCATTATCTGTTCATATTGAATGTAGAAAAATCTGCTTGGTGTTAAATATATCACATAATAATGAAAGTAGTTGTGCAGTGTTATCGATATCAGGGCCACTATATATTTGAATGGCTTGAACTTTGGTTGTTTGTATAGTTTATTTCACATGACTGCAAGTAATTCTTCTGTTCGTATGATTGCAGCCATACAGTATGTGCTGGTTCTATGAATGGATAAATATGTGTAC
This sequence comes from Tor tambroides, assembly GCA_021397915.2. Taxonomy (NCBI): domain Eukaryota; kingdom Metazoa; phylum Chordata; class Actinopteri; order Cypriniformes; family Cyprinidae; genus Tor; species Tor tambroides. The sequence continues at coordinate 19,268 of JAFVLL020039491.1, read as the reverse complement.
CTACTGATGCTGTACTGTACTCAGCTGTTGATTCTGATTCAAGATGACTTCTTGATCAGATGTAATGCCTTAAATCAATTTTGTGTGTTTTTAGAATTAGAACATACAAGTCGGATTAATACTAGAGCCAAAGTGCCTGAATTTGTTTATCAGGCTGTTTTTAAAAAGAGATTTATAATTATGCATTAAATCCGTGTTTTCATCTTGGTGAGTTTGTGATCATTTTTGCAATTCATAATTATCTTAAACTTAGAAATACAGATGGGTCAACATTTTGTTCAGTTGTGTATATACAGTATTTGCTTTGTTTTATCCAAATTATTCTAGCCACACTCTATATGCAGGGTGGCATTTCTTTTATGTCACTAATATTGCTTCAGTTAAATGCCACCCTGCAATACAGTTCATATGCTTGTCATTTACAGTTTTGGGAAGTAACTAGTTCCATTATGTAATTGAATCACATCCACATACAGATTTAAGTGATTTCTTTCATGATTGCTCTAAAATATGAGACACCAATGTTGGGGTTTAGGACACATGCTTATTCGATAACTCTTTTATTTCCTATTTGGGTTTATGTATTTGCTTTATTTTTTAAGATTAACTGTTTTTTTCCAAGCTATTGTTAGATGCCAGTGTGTCCTGTCATAACTATGCAAAAATTTGATTTTAAAAACAGTATCAAAGCTATTAAACTATTTCTTGTTATGGTTTTAAATCTGTATTTAACCTCAGAATGATCTCAAAGTAAGTCTGATTTTGTGGTGGCTGTGATTTTAAATTATTATAATCTTAATTCAAATGATTTTGAAAGTGACAGTAATAAATGTTGAATACTACTGTAAGGTTAACCCTGTCTGGTTTATGTGTTTGAAAATGATAAACAGTTGAAAACGTTAGAATTTTAGAAAAGTAATCAAATGTAATCAGTTACATTATTTTAATAAAGTAATTTAAATAGTCACACATTCCATTTTTTGTATTACATTTCCAAAGTAACCTTCCCAACACTGTTAGAAAAATTAAAAAGTCATTAAGAATTAAAAGCAAGTTAAATGAAAACATCTTTCAATCTGAATGTGAAATTTTATTGCTTGCATTCAAAATATTTAGATATGTACAATAAAAATGATTCATGTCACCATTTCAGCTCTTTTCATAAATATAAATAATAAACATTAAAGAGCAGATACAGTGTCTATCACAGTACAACAAAAGACACACAACTACAGTTACAAGGCTAACAGTTAAATGGACAAAATGAGAAGAAAACAAGTTCCTTTTATGGTACAGAAAAAAGCTTGGCAACACCCAAAATCATAATTCCCATGATTTGATCTTTGTTCCTTAAGTATTGTGTTAACTCACAATTTGCATTAGGCGTATAATGACAACAACACTGTATGATTCGTATGTTCGTATGATTATGTTCGGCCACAATGCCAGTATCTGCACTGGACTGCGCTGTTAGAGGAAATCTTTAAACTCCTTATCAATACTCTCTTACCATGCAAATTCTCTTAAAAAGCAAAAACAATTGCTGATTTGGTCCCTTCAAACCCATTGCATTTAATGCAATTAATACAGTCAATGCAAATGACACCTTTGAATACTGTGACGTCACCATAAATGTTACTCATTTCAGTTCAGGATGTTTTCTTTCTGATGTTACAATAATTTTTCAAAAAATTTTGGCTACTTTGGAAGAAATCTGTGTTGCCGGATGTTTTTTTTTTGGAGTCTGACTCACCACGAAAGCTAGGATTGAAAGCTTTATAGATGGCCCTGGGAAGTAAAGCTCAGCTTGTTTAATTTTTTGCGGGTGCAATTAAAGCAAAACGATAGGTTTTGTTCCTCCTTGTGTATTTATGTACTGGTTAGAAAGGGCATCCACAGCCGAGTATGAAGAGTAGAGGCCTGTCACCTGCAGGTCTGGGTAAGGCAGTCCTCCTGCATTGGACACAGGCGTGACATTGCCAGTGTCCAGGTCACAGTCAGACAGCCGGAGCGGGGAGTTACTGAGTGTACCTAATGCCTCCAGGTTAAAGCTGTCATCCTTCATCTCTTCCCACAGGTTTCCTGCAATCAGAAGAGGAGAACTGTGTTAGATATCAGCTTAGAAACAAACAAACGTTCTGTGGCTTTCAATATTTTAATATTAGTCGATTGTTAACATGGTTACCTTGCCAAGCGAAGTCCATAATACTTGGGTCCAGAGCGTCCACCTCTGAATTCACGTCAGTGCCGTGAACCGTGTAGAAGTCGCTGTGCTGCTTGGCAGGATGCTGAGGGAGGGAGCTGTTTGTCAGGTCGGGGATGGTGTGGAGAGGGGGTGTCTGAGCAGGAGCAGGGGAGGCCGGAGCCAAACGAGACTGATTCTGGAGCTGCATTTGAAAGTGCTGATGCATAGGGAGGCACTGTAGAGAGAGAGTGACCACTGGTTGGGGCTGCATCTGCGCTGGTATTGGCCCTGGTGGGCAGCTGGGCAAGCGAGTCATGCCAGTCTCGATGGACTTTTGTCTGCAGCTCTCCGGTCTGTCTGTAATGAGTTTGTCTAATTCATCTGGTAAAAGAAAAAGTACCAGAACAGGACAATATTAATGACAGGTTAGATTTCTACAGTTACTTTCCTGCTGCTAGTGTCTGTACTACTTCAGCTTATGCTTTGCATAGTGGTACTATGAATATTGTTGGTTCTTGTATGATAAAATGCCTGTGATGCTCCTCATCTGTAAGTTGCTTTAGATAAAAGTATCTGATAATTGACTGAAGCCTGGAATACACTACATTAATCTTTACCAAAGTTTTGCCCCGTTTTTACAGTGTGGAGGAGTCAATGCTAGTTGCAGAATGTCAGAGCAATTCTGCAGATTTTGTGCAGTAGGAGTTGACAGATTTCACTGAAAATCTCATAGTGTGTGATGGGCACTCCAGTTTTTTGGGGGGGATACGAAGCATGCTTGACATTTCTAGTCAATATTAGAATGCATAGCATTTTCATTTGTCATGTGTCTTCGTAGAAATAAGGCACGTATTTCTGCACGAGTTTGCTTTGTTCTGAGTGTTTTTAACCAGCCTTAAATGTAAGAAAATTCACTGCTGTGATGCTAGAGTGTTATGGGTGGTTGTCAGAGCAAAGATGTCAATCAAAGATGATAATAGTCAATGATTTGAGACCTGGATTGGCCATGCTGCGACGGATGGCTGGGAGATCCTTGCGTTTCCATTTCTGCATCTCTTCCTCCATTTTATCAATCTTTGCAGGATTGAGTGCCCAAAGACAGCCCTTTCTGGAGGAACCACTCATCTTGTTCTCCACCTTCTCGAAGCACTTGTTCAAGGACAGGTTGTGGCGTACAGAATTTTTCCATCCATCAGGTGCTGTCTGAGAAGCACAGTAATCGACAGTACAGCATATTGTAAGTTACATTTATTTGATTCCGTGGTGTGTTGGCTTAGTCCATCTGTTCGCCGGCATTCTTTTGCATAAACTCCTCACCTTGAAATAAGGGAAGTGCTCTTTCATAAAGCTGTAGATCTCACTAACAGGAAGGCTGCCTGTTTTGCTGTTCTTCAAAGCCATGGCAATCAGACAGCTGAGAAAAGATATCAAACATAGTCAACTTGAGAGAAATAAATAAAATCTTGTTCCCTTTCCAGAGAATCATAATGTTTTTCAGAGGCTGTCGCAGTGAACCTTATTTCACCTGTAGGAGTAGATGGGTTTAGGAAAAGTCTTGGGCTGCAAGTCCTGGTTGTGAGCTGTAATACGGGGTTGAGGAAACAGACTCTGGCTGTTGTAGTTACCATAAAGTCCACCAGGAGAACACTAAAGAATATAACGCAGAAATGTTATTACGATATTATATAATATTACTATTTTGAACAGTCTTTACATACAATCCCAATTACTGAACCAACCTGTTGGTTTGCTTGAGTGAAAGTGAGAACTTGTTGAGGGGCGGTCTGGTACACTGAGGCGGCACACGGAAACCCAGGGGAAAACTGGGGCATCTACAAATACAACACAGAATACATCTATGAACACAAGAGTATTTTAGATCTATTACAAATGGTTGTTAAGTTCTGAATTGGTTGTATACGTTATATGAAATGGTTTGAAATCTGAAACGTCACTCACGCTACTGATGGCCAGAGGGCTGTGCTGCATTTCACTCTGTAGATGAATCGCAGATCCTGCTCCTACTGGTACCGTCATGCTGTTCAGCTGAGCTGAAAGTTTCAGCAAAGTGTTTTTTAGGGATTCAGGCCACTACTGTTAAAGGGTTATTTCACCCAAAAATGAAAATTCTGTCATTCATTACTCAGCCTCATGTCGTTCCAAACCCGTAAGACCTTCCTTCATCTTCAGAACACAAATTAAGATATTTTTGATGAAATCTGAGAGCTCTCTGGCCCTCCATAGACAGCAAGGATATTACCACGATCAGAAAACAATAATAACAATTTATTCAACAATTCTTCTCACTGAGTTACTGTCTTCCGCCATTTTGGAGAGTACTCCAGAACATAATCAACGTAATCAGCATTGTTTATGCGCGTGCTGTCTACTGAACGTAAACAATGCTGATTATGTTGATTACGTTCTGGGGAGAAGAATTGTTGAATAAATTGTTATTGTTTTCTTTGCACACAAAAAGTATTCTCGAAGCTTTGTAAAATTATGGTTGAACCCCTGATGTCATATGGACTATTTTACCGATGTCCTTTCTACGCTTCTGTGCCTTGATCGTGGTAATATCCTAAATATGCTAAAGACATAAAAATGACAAACAAATCAATTTGAATGCAAATAAATAACAGCCTTTAAAATTAAAGGCTATAGATAACCAGTTTGATGTCTTGAGATGTTGTTGGATGAATTCAAATTTTTCTTTCTTTTTTTTTTGGACTGCCATTTTTAACTCGATCCATTCTAACCATACACGGTCTATAAAGCTGCTGACCTGTCTGCCGCTCCAGCAGGCTGTTCTGAGCAGAACTGGCAAAATCAGCTTGTCCAGATCCTATCTGCTGCAGTCGGGGAACATCCACAGAGGTGAGCCAGGACAGGGACTGAAGATCACCAGGCAGCTCGTCCTTCAGCTGCGAAGGGTCAGTAGTCAGGAGTCTACAAAAACACAGTATAGCTCTCAGTACAATAGAACAAATATGAATTTTATGTGAAAAAAGAGAACTGTGCAAACAATTGCACTTCAATTGAATTTGGTCTTCTACTTGTCAGGTCCTAATGTTACATTTGTATCATTTCTGGCCTACATAAACTAATTCTATTCTTTTCTCTTTTAACAGGTTTTCTTGTAAATAGCAAAACAATAAAGTCCATGTGTAAATCTATTGTTTGGGGAAGGAAATAAAAATACTCTCACCCTCTAATCTAATCCAGTGCAGGGAGAATTATTTACTCTGCCATTTCTTCATTTGGACTAAGCATCAAGAAAGCAGAGAAACCCTCTTGTATTCTCTCCAGACTTCACTACACACTCGCTATTCAGTCCAATAATTGGGGTCGCTATGACAACCCTCACTTTTCAGTTATTTTGTGTGTCTGGACACTTCAGTGCCCCCCTCTCCATTAAACCAACCTCTAACAGTGGTCAGGTGACTACCGCCTTCTTACACTGCAGGTCTGAGATTGATGCACAGATATAATAAAGGAAAAGAATAATAATGGTATTCGTTATAGTACTGACTTAAAAACTGTGCTTCAGTAATTGGGAGGAGAGGGGGCTTGATTTTGGAAAGAATTCATAACATGCCACAAACTCAAATTTAGGATCGTCAAGACAAGGGGGCCTACATCCTTGTACTTATTAGCATTTCTGAAGTCTAATTGTAAACCCAGCTGTGCATTGTACAGTTTACGGTCATTAGGGTGCAGTTATACATGTGGAAGAAAAAATGATTTTATTTGCTCATTGATGCAAACCCTTACGTGTCCCACAGAAAGGGGGAGGCGGGCGCACACAGTCACGGTTTATCACAGCTCAAGTCGCCCTCGTTTACATTCTAATTGGAGCCACTTCTCCTTGGTGACCCGTGGGGGCCCCCGCCAAGGTCCTCAATCCCTCCGTGTGCCGACAGCGGGCGTGTAAACAGAGCTGATGCTTTCTGACAGATCCATTCAGAGCAAAGATGATGTATTCTCTCGCTCCTTTCTTTTTTCACAAACCCCAATTCCCTGCCTCTCAAAACACACCTTTATTTTACAGAATAGGGAAGGTGGAGATTGTATTAAGATTAGCAGCGCTGCTCTTCTTCCCGAAATTATCTTTTTATTCTCTAATCTGCTCAAGGTTCAAAAGCAGTGGGTTCAGCCATCAAAGTAAATCACCCCCTACCTGTAGTCTTGTGCGGAGGTGTGGTGACTTTGTACAGGGTTTTCGTGAATTCCTGACATCCTGCTTGTAATTCCACTTTCAATCATCTTCTGGCAGATAAAACGCAAGTAAATGAACCATGCAAAGCAGAGAAAAAAGGAATTTTAGAAATGTGCATTCAGTCCAGTGAGAGCGCAAATACACAGGAAAAAAAAAAGGTTACACTTCATTTTAAGGTGTCCTTGTTACAGTGTAATTATACATTTAAGTACTGGGTAATATTAATTAGCTACATGTATTTACTATATGGTTAGGATTAGGGTTTGGCTTAGGGTTACTTGCATGTAATTATGCATAATTTATTGTTATTATAATAATAAGTGCATGCAACATGCATAACATCTGACATGAAATCGCCACATTAATTTGCAAATATTAATAAAGTAGGAAATCACCAACAAAAACCTGAGACACAATAACTGTGTGAGCAAGAAAAAAATATTGATATTTGATGTGATATTTGCTTTGACTAAACGGAGATCATCAGATGTTATCAGTCACCGTTACCTGCCAGTCTGCTCTCACGTCTCAATATTTCATATAGCCTAAGTAATACTTAATTAAACCAAAAAGCGTTAAGAATTTCCTAATCTTTTTGCAGTTGTCTTCAAAACACCAGCTATTAAATAAAGTCAGATATTTATGCCACACATGCTGCGTAATATCTCAGTCCGAAACAGGTGCGCATCCTCTTGGCTTATTTAAAAATAACAATAATAAAAGCATGAAATAAACCGCATCTTACCTGTTAATGCTGCAGCTGTTCTGCCGTATAGAAAATCTGGGATAAAGAGACAGAGGAAAGCTCTACTGTTGGTCGGGGCACTTGTTGTCCCGCAAGAAAAAACCGTTTTTTAAATTTCCCTCGTCTGTGCGGTTCTCTCTTGACGGTCATGCGCACTGCGTGAAGAGAGGAGGGGGTCCGAGCTCTGACTGACAGCTGTTGCCTTGCCTCAACAATCACCTAAATCATCTGCCAGAGCATCTCACCTGGTTTCCAACGCTTTTATTTAATCAAAACGTTCTTTCCTCAAAGATGTGCGTTTTTTCTCCGTGTTATTGTGCAGTAGTCCACAGGTGCGCAACTTCTTTTCCCCAAAAAATAGAAACGAAAAAGTAGAGAGTTTAGACAAAATCCTCTGTCTCTACTGGAAGCTTTGTTTTACAAACTATGGATTCCTATAAACGAATATAAACTATGTACCCGAGACCTGTAACAAATTGAGCAGTGATTTCCATGTTCCCCTGTAGCCATAGGCAACACAAAATAACACAAGAGTTCCTGATGTTGTTCACCTATTTATAGGTAGAACCATTATTTTTATACAGGTCTAAATAAAGACACATCCTCTCCGCGCGGGTTTGTGAGATATTCTGTCCTGATAAGCGCAGTAGCTCAGTGTTCTGATCTTGATTTAACCGCCTTTGAAGCCGCGTCGTTTGCTACACTGCGGCGGGAAAAGCGCGCTGAGTGGCGCGCGGGGCTTCACAGATTTCACACAGATATGACACACTCGTAAGAGCAAGCAGAAAAGGCTCTCATGTGAAATAAATAGGAAAGGCAACAGATAATGATATTGACGGCACACAAAGTGTGTTTTAAATCCGTCATATATTTGGACACTTTAAAGGCTTATTCTATGCTGAGTGCAACAAATGAACTACGTGCACCTATCTAATTATTTCATACTGCTGCTAATAACTACAGGTAGGCTATAAATTATTGTAATTAATAATTGTAAGATTAACGTTTAATATTTGCATAGTGGAGAATTGAACCCAGAATTGTCACTTCCAAGAAATGGCTCTTCCACAGATATTCATAATTTGATCATTTTGTCTATTTGTCTTTAAACATAGCTTAAGGAAACTTTTTGAATTTCGAAATACAGGTTTCAAATCCTGTGGGGAGTGATCCGGCCGGTGACGTTAATTGACTTGAGCCACATGGGACACTACAGATGGTAAATCGCAAAGTCACAATGGTCCCAATCAATGCGCACTTGCAACGGACAAAAAGACGCTCCTACAGAAGCGCGCTGGGTCCTAAAGCCCGAGTGCGCAGTGCTGCTTTCAGGCTCAGCCACCGCACTGCACGCACTATTTGCAGTTTGTAATGTTAAGGCAAAGATAATGTAAACATAGCCTACTATATAAAACATGCCAGCTGGAATAATTTACCTTGTCATACAAAATAATTTTAGATTAAACAGGACGCTCCCAAACGCGTCACACTTTTATTTTACTGAAATGAATACTTTTCTTATTGTTTTTTTTTCGTTGGTGTTTTATGTTACTAGTCAAGTTGCTTAGTTAGGCCTAATGTTTATTGTTTTAGTGTGTATTTTGTGTATTACCATAATGGTATTTTGTTCTTTTGTCTCTTTGTTTATTAGACATGGTTTAAAGAAAGGCCAGTTTTGAGAGTTGTTATTTTATGCAATTCTTCTATTTTATGTAGTTCTTATGTGTGTTTATTTTAAGAAGCAAAGCTGATTTAGTGACTGAAATCAGTTAGATTATCATTATTGCTTAAACTAGATTTTCTACATTTTAACAACTATAGCCTATGCTACATACATGCAACATGACTTTATATATTAAAAATGTATTTACTTTTGTGGGTAGAAACTCTCTAAGCTCTTTAGGTTTAGGAAATTTCCTCTTTATATTGTTAACAAAAACTGTCATCTTGCATTTACCTGAAGCTTTTCACCAATTTTAGGATTGTCTTTTGACAAACAGGGCTATACAATTGGCAAGCAGAAGTCACAACACTGTTTTACACTTCAGATCGAGCTGTTTTGATTTAGATATTGTTTTAACTCAATCACTTGTAGAGTGAGGTCATTCTTTGTCTGTTCTCACCTCTCACTTGGTTCTTTCTGTTTCTTAGACTAATGAAACCTGACCTTTTTAGGACTGCGGTCTCCGAGACTGAACCCAGAGCAACACGGGACCACAGCAGAGAAAGCCTAATTGTCTCAAGAAGATCTGACTTTGATGGGTCAGAGGGTTCATTAGGAAACCTTAAAGAAGGTTTAATGACCACATGGTCTGCTGAGACAAATAGGGTTATGTAAGAAGAAAGCATCTGAAAAATGTTAGCAACAGGTTTTGCACCCAAAAAGGAAAACAAGACAACAAGGAATACAAGTTTTTCGTAAATGGAACACAAAATAATGACTTTCATTCGAACAACATTATCATTTCTTACTGACTTTCATTGTATAGAGAGAGAGAAACCTAACACATTTTTCAAAACATCTTCTTTTGTGTTCCACAGAAGAAAGAAGTTCATTTAGGTTTTGAATGACATTTTTCCCCAAATGGAAGGTTTTTTTTTTTTTTTTTTTTTAAATAAAAAATCTAATATAAACACTGTGTTTTTAGGTGAGTATGATATTTGACACATTAAATGTTATATGCTTTTTGATACGCTAGTGCTCATAAGGGGGGAATTTTAAAAACTCTCGGAATGAAATGGAAATCAGTGAAATCTTCATAACTGTATAGCAGACTACTTACATAAAATACATATGTATTAATAAGATGATATATAAATGCTTAGCTCTGCAGTTTTTAGTTTGATCAATATAATGGTATAATTTAGTTAAAGGTATTTTACCTGCAAAAAAAAGTATAAACCATTAATCAAATGACACATGGCATGTAGTAGGTTGTGTACTACAAGTTTTTCAGGGACCTTAGAAATTTGCATATCAAATATGATAAGGTAGGCTTTATATGGCTAAACTACCTGAATAAGGGGAGGTGAGGAAAGACTTTAAAACACTTTAGGTAATGTTGCAAATACATTCAATACATTTGCTTGTGTTAAACGTGATTAAGCTTTACAACCTAATTCATAACATCTGTATGGCAACATCACTGACTAGCAAAAATGCAATAGCCCTACATAGAAAACATTTGTAACTCTCAAATCAGTTGACTGAGCCCCCTTGTGTTAGTGGTCACCTCCTATTCTTCTGTTTCTTTTCTGACCTTCAAAGTTCCAGTTCAAACACCGCGTCTTGGGGGTCACCAATCAGGTCACCTCTTGACACTAGTCTTGACCTTTGGTCATATCAGCAGGTCATGACTGATCTAAACTCTGACAGGGAGAGTGAATGAACGTTTTCTTCTCCCTGCCATTCATTCAACACCTCCAAAAACGACTTGTGTCGTCCCACTTGGCTTATGTCAAAACGGTGGTCTTTTGGTTGATTTGTTTGAAGATGCCTTGGGTAAACTGTGTGAAAAAGTAATTAAGGAATGCTCCCAATGGCACATGGAGAGTATCTTGAAATTGAAAAGCCACTACAAATCAAATTTTCATAAGTAAGTCTGGAAGCTTTAATTGTATATTCATTAATTACCCACAACGCAAATGAAAATTAATCCAATTAATATGGTAACTACTGTAATGGAGAATGCTAAGCTTTTCTATTTATTGTTTTTTTTTCTAGCTCTTACTGCTCATCAAGAATCCCACAGTAAAAGAACCGATGAAACATAGCTAATACTAAGAAAAGAGCCCATGAAAACGAGAGAGCGAGGTGGGATTTTCGGTGGGAACGCGGCAAAGCCGGTGTTATAATACACCCTTATTCTCCGCTTGGAATCTCTAATGGGAAAATCAAGTGCTGTGACTCCTGTATAATAGGATTTGCCGGGTCTCGTGCTGCATCAGGGCCCAGTGGGCAGCACAAAGCCTGTTAAGGCTGGACAAGCATTACTAGAAAAGTGGGGGGTGGGGAGGTGGAGCAGAACGGGCCTGTGGTGTAAGGGGGCAAAGGTAGCCTTGACAACAGAGGTTGTGAATGGGACAACTTTTAATATGACTGTGGATAGATGGGTGTGTGTAGTCCTACCTTTTTACAATGCAATGGACATGTTGTTTGTAATAGATACAAAACTATAAGGCCATTTGATGAGAGTAAACAATTATTTTGAACAAGTTTAAAGTAATATTCTGTTCTCAATGTAAATATATAGTTCACCCTTCTGTGGAACACAAAAGAAGATATTTTGAAAAATGTTGGTCACCAAACAATTCTCTACAATAAAATTACTGAGACATTTCTCACAATATCTTATTTGTGACCCTGGACCAATCAAAATTGAGATTTATACATTTACTGAATAAGCTTGCCATTGGTTTATGGTTTTTTTTAGGATAGGACAATATTTGGCCGAGATACAACTATTTGAAAATCTGGAATCTGAGGGTGCAAAAAATCTAAATATTGAGAAAATAGAAAAGTTAATCTCCACTTGTTCCTCTTTTTCTTTAAAAGTGTGTAAATCTGGTTTACAGTGTGGCACTTACTTTGGAAGTAAATGGGGCTGATGCATTATTGTTAATATACTCACTGTTTCAATAGTATAGACACATGCATATAACAACATGCATGTTAGCATGATTTTAGCGTGAAATTCACATGTAATTTCTGTGTGAAGTTATATCCAATTTTACAATTATATTGCCATGACAGTAGAATGCCATGAACCCTATAACAATGATTTAAACAGCTTTAAAAATCAAATAATGCAGACGTTTCGACAGAATAATTATTGTAAGCATTTTTATAAAATTAGAAGCTTTGCATTTCTGCTTTTAAATTTTTACAAATTAGGCCCATTCACTTCCATTGTAAATGCATCACTGTTAGTTCTGTCTTTATTCATTCATTCATTTGTTCATTAAATGTGGGATAAGTTGCTAATGATTGACCTTATCTGTATTGAATGGTGAATATTAATTTAGTAAGGGTTAAGTTCATAACCTGTTCGTAATAGATAATAAAAGTTGACAAGAAAGTTCAAGTGCACTCCAGTGGAAACTGGCCTCACATGTCACCTTGTAGAAATTAGAAAGATTGACACTGAACATCACATGCCTGTCAAGCTTGACACAGTATATCTCACACACTTGAGATTCAAGGCAAGAGCTGTAGGAAACTCAATCTTTTCTGCTGGATTATTTGGTTCATTAGCGGAGCGAAAAGAGACACCAGTCAGTCTTCTCAAGCATGAGTCAGATAACAAAGGGAAAATAAGGTTGAGCTTCATAGTCATCACTGTCTAAGACCTCTTCCAGTCTAGTCCATCCAAGAACCACATGTAGTGATCGTTCATAGGCCCTGCTAAATTTCAGCACAAGCTGTAATTGAATGGCTAACATATGCTGGTTGAGTCCTGAGCCAGCTGGCTTCAAGTGGCCAAGAGCACGGAGGAGTACATGCCGTCTGCCCCGATGACAACTTTATTGAGCGTCTCTCTCAAACTCACTGATTGAATGTGCAGTGGTTAATTAGCCATTAATCTATTTCCCTAATCAAAGATCAGAAACAGGAGCCGCTCTGTTGTAATGTTCGGTTTTACCGTAGCAGAGGTAGAGGACTGGGGGAAGGGTTGATATCCACGGATTGTGTTTCTGTATCTTTGTGTTACACCCAGCGCAGTGGTAGACACCTAGGTAAGCACTGAATAAGATCTCTGGTTCTCTGAACCCCCTCCTGACTGGGCCATGAATCATTAAATACCCAGGTCTTGCAACCAGAACATGGGTCATTACTGCAAAGAGCACAGCAATAATAGATGGTCATCCTCTCCGCGTTTGAGCCACCTTAGTTTGAACTGCTCGCAAGCCGTGTTAGAAAAACGGAATGAACTTTTGATGAGTTTTTGGAGAAAATTTTAAATCAAGATTTTTATTTTTTTTTTAGATCCACAGTGGAATTTTGGGGCATTCCATGGCAGATTTTGGGATGGTAGGATTTGCTTGGCTCTAGCTGGATGGTGAAAGGACTGTTTAGGACAGCGTTGGTCTGGATGCAAGCAGTTCCCCTATTTTGATCGGCAGCTGACTAAAGATGCAGGTATGATCTTTTTGCATGTATCTAGAGATATTTGAATGAACATTTAAATTTTACTGAACATAAGTTCTAGCTGCTATTATCTTTACAATCAGCCAGCAATCTTCTGCAGCAAAGAAAACAATGGCATAGAAATAATAGCGATGATGAAAAGCAAATATCAAAAGAAAGATCAAAAGAAGCAATACTTTCAGCATTCAAAGTGATCATTAATGTGCTCTTTTGCTCTTTTCAGTTTCTGCTTCCTGTTTGCTTTTTTCTGTCACAGTTGGTGGTGAAAGCTTTGGTGTAGCGCAATTTCCAATATGTCACCCAGCTGATTAATCACAAGCTGTAAACCTGTCAAAACTTCAGGTTCCTTTACTCTGAGAAAGAGAGATGTAACTAGACCTCACCGTTCACTTTAGGAGAGTGCTATTGCCCATTATGTCTAGTCTTTCCTATTCTTGGCCAGGCCTTCTGAGGAGTAGGATGTCTTTGCCGTATCTTTCTCTCTCTTCCTCCATTCTCCCTTCTCTCCTTCCCTCCCCCTCTGATTTGGTGGAGGTCATCTCAACTCAGCCACGACTGACATTTTAGACCAGGCTGAAGGACCATCTCTTAATTAAAAGACAATAGCTTTTATACTAAAGAGGTAAACTGGTGCACCTGATGTGACATAAGGGTGACCGGCCTTGTGACTTAAATGATTTGTGTCTTTAAGTCTATTTTATTCTCTTTAGAAGATCACTGATCTCTTGACTGAAGAAACTGATCTCTTGACTTTGGGGCTCAATGTTGTTTTTACATTTCTTGCAGGCTATGCAATTATTAAAATATGGTTGACCATAATAGTTTGGTCTAAGGTGTGACTGCTTACAGTGTTTACTTGGTTTAGAAATTGGTTGGCAAATATCTATGAAATCCTGAAATTAATTATGAAAATATTTTCATATTTAATATCTATTTATTTATTTTTTGCATGGGAACTCTTTTAAGTCATTTAGCATCCCAAGATTCACCTCGTGCAGTTGACTAATCTGGAATCTGGAATGCAAAGAGAAAAAAAAGACAAGTTTTGATTACTTTAACATTTTTCCATACTTTTATTTGTTTTTGTTTTTTTCTTGGAATGGGTGAGTGTGTCCAAACTTTTGATTGTATATGCGAACCATATAGGTTCCTCAGACCTATGAGAGTAACATCTTTGCCTGAGTCTCTCATTGGAGAAGAGGAACAGGCTTTTCCTGTGCCGACGTCCATGCATCTTATCACACTGAAAGTGTCACACTATAAACATTAGCATCCCCTCTGTCCATTGTTCCTCATGTGACATTGAGTTCAGCTTGTTCCCATGTGGGGACAGAAACTAGAGAGGGGGAGTCTCCACAATAACGCCGAGATTGAGATTGGTTCTGACATCTCAAATAGGGGATCTTCAGTGATATTGTTCACCTGCCCCTTTGGCTTAAAGCAGGGCGAGAGGGGGAGGGGCATGTTTTGGGGTTGGCGGCGAGGACATGAAATAGTGGGAAGCGTGAAGTGATGTGAGGTGGTGGGTGGTGATTCACGACTTGCATGCGGTGGGATGAAAATTTTATTGGCGGACAGGTGGACGAAAATCTCCCATCCAAGAAACACGTCCCCCCCACACCCGAACACAGCATCCTTGATAACGCTGTTCATATAACTGTGCTGTTCAGAACAAGCCTCCATTGTGTGCCCCAAGGGCATGCTAAATGAGTGTCTCAGAGAGCAGCGGGACACAGACCGTTACAGCACAATTTAGTCTGTCCTGTTGTCTCAAGAAGGCCTCATTTCAGAAGCTCTCAGATCAGACAAATATAAGCAACCCACTCCCTCCCTTCCTCTGTCCCTCCTTCATATCTCCCTCTTTTTCTCTCCCTCTTCTGCTCCTTTGCCCTCTCCCCCTCTACATCCAACCAGCCCGCACCAGCCCAAATAGGCCAAATCTCATCTATTGTCCTGGGACTGCCCAGTGTGAAATTCGGTGTGACATTAAATGTTTTCTAATGAATAAATTTTGAAAGGATATGCAGAGAGAATATGTGTAATGGAATGTAGACTGCATTTTAAAAGCTTCTTCATTGTCCATCGTCTTTGGAATTTACAGGACAAAAAACTGGCCTCTTTCAGAGCTAATGAGGTTTATGGGGGTGAAAGGGGGGCGGAGGAGATTTTGGGGGCTTCTAGTCGTTAGATTAGACTTAGGGTTTTTTTCCCTTTTCTGTTTCTTCTTCTTCTTCTAATTCGCTATATGAAATCAAATATCCTGTGTTCTGAAAAATGGAAAGAGGACAAATTACAGCAAATTCTGAAGAAAAGTAAGGGCCACTGGCAATCTTAAAAATATCTAGCATGTAAAAATACACGACTTTAAGAAATTGCGTGCCTCGAACGTTTCTTTCTTATATTGAGAAATGCACTTCTCTGTTCTTTTTATTAATATACTATGACAGACACTGAACTGAGGAAGTCACTAGAGCAAATTCTGATCATTAGGGTTTTGAGGATTGTGGTTTTTGCGCACAATAGTTCAGTTGCTCAATTTTTGGCTAAACCTCTTCCTTAAAAGCTAGAGTAACCAAAGACTTCTATGTATTAACATCATAGACGGAAGATTCTTTTTAACAACACTGGAGACTCAATATATTTGCACTGATTAAATCCACTTTATTATTGATGCTGGCTTTGATTAAACCTATATCTCAGGGAATATTTCAGTGGAGTGAAAACAAGCAATCTTGGCTTTCGTAAGTATCTCCCAGAGCCAAGTTGGACGATATGGCCGCCTGTATTTAAGGTGTACTTAATGCTATCTGATATAGTCGGTGGAATAAATCCAATCAAAACATGCTATTTAAACAGGTTTCTTAGCGAAAGCAAAGCTGTCATTCATAGGGACAGGAACGTGGTCTACTCATTGCAGATGATATCTCATTACAAAGCCTCTACAATAGAGAGCAGCATTATAAAGTACTTAGTTAAACATCAGCAGGGGATTATGCGGTTGGATGACTGTGACTCAGTTAGAGACCTTTGACCCTGATTTTCGGTCTCAGTCTCAACAAATCTATTAATGAAAGCAAATCTATTAATGAAAAGGTGAAGAGTCACTAGACAGCTCAGTTTTACTGTTGATTTTTATTGCTGAAGAAATCCATTAACTTTGCCATTTCTTCCAATAGCCAATATTTCTTTGGAAATGAGTCACTGACTATTTGACAGAAAATGATATTCAGGCCTGTTTTGCTGCTTTAAAAGCTAGGCTTCTGAACCTTATTGTTGCAGAATGCCACAATCCTATGTAAACAATCCTATGTCCCACAATCAGTGTAAACAAATGGCATTAGGTCATGGTCAGTGTTGTGCTTGTCTGATTGGCAGAAAGGAAAGGTTAAACTGGGTCAGTTGGATTTGGAGGGAGCCCTGATTGCCAGAGACCGAGTTGGCATCCAGGACTTTGTGCTTCTTGATGCCCACAACAGTGAGACAGCCTTCCTGGACAATCTGAAGAAGCGTTTCACAGAGGATTTGATATATGTGAGTGAGACATCAAAAATGTCAATTTGCTTTTTACTTATACATTGTGATTAAGTTCATGTCATCCCAATATCTCTATACTCTCAGACATACATAGGTACTCTGCTGATATCTGTAAACCCATACAAAGAGCTAGACATCTACACCAAGAAACAAATGGACCTCTACATGGGAGTGAACTTCTTTGAGCTGCCCCCTCATATGTAAGTGTTTAACTTACATTCATTGTCAAACCAGTAACTTAGACATTTGTAAATAAACATTTTTTGTCCTTCTCAGATATGCATTAGCAGATAATGTCTACCACACCATGCTATCAGAAGCCAACAATCACTTTATTTTGATTTCTGGGGAGAGTGGAGCAGGCAAAACTGAGGCCTCCAAGAAGATCTTGCAGTACTATGCGGTCAGCTGCCCTAGTTCCACCTTACTGGACACTGTGAGGGACCGCATGCTCATGTCCAACCCTGTACTAGAGGTCAGTCCATCAATAATATTGTCAGAATGTGTCTAACTATTCACTATGTTTGCTTTACATTCATTACATGTGGTTTTAGGCCTTTGGAAATGCAAAAACGATGAAAAATGACAACTCCAGCCGTTTTGGGAAGTATATGGACATCCAGTTTGATTGCCAGGTATCCACAAATATCTTACTAACTTCATCCCACTAAATAAATTGCATGTTAAAGAAGATTCACGCTTGTTTTAATTAACGCATAGGGAGATGCTGTTGGTGGCCACATTCTCAGTTATCTGCTGGAAAAGTCTAGAGTGGTTCACCAAAACCACGGTGAGAGAAACTTTCATATTTTCTACCAGCTGGTGGAGGGAGGAGAGGAAGACCTGAGGCACCTGGGCTTGGAGAAGGACACTAAACATTATAGTTATTTAGTGCAGGTATGATTTTTAATTTAAAATCTGATGTGATCTATCTATCTATCTATCTATCTATCTATGTATATATATATATATATATATATATTACCTTATAAATACATATCCTTATTAAAATACTTGAGATGCTTGAAGAGCACAGATAACCATTCTGTTGCAATCAGGCATTTATTTTCTTCGTTTCGTCAGATAAAACATTTTTCTCTGCATTTTACTAATCTACAGCGGCAGATAAAACATCAGATAAAACATTTTTCTCTGCATTTTACTAATCTACAGCGACAGCTGGATGCGGTTAAGGCTAGAAGGGATACAGCTAAAACTACTGGGCATGCGCATATCAATATAGTGTAATTTTTGTCACATTGTACAACAATAATTACTGTTTTTGCATTATTGTAAAGGGTATAGGGTTGGGGTAGGTGTAGACATTAATAAAACACAATCTAATAGGTAGACAATGTAATTAATTGTTATGGATGCCTACAGGGATTTCCTGAAAGTCATAACTTCTATTACTCCTATGAGTCTTGCTTGTGGACTTTCTGTGCGCGGGCGCCCTCTGGCGTTGAGTATGAATGAAACAAATTACATGAGAGAGTTTAGCGCTACATATGGCACTGGATTATTGCATGTGATACTGTCTATGTGTACTATTCATTATTAAATATCATCAATACCGGTATATTGCGACATCCCCGAATTAGCATGATAAGAATATCTCATTGTTTCAATATCACGATTATCGTCAATACCAGTATATCTTGACCAAAAATAAGAAGTGAAATCTAAGTAGAATCAAACTCTCCAGTGTTTTTATAAATATTTTTTGTCTTAATAGGGAGAATGTTCCAATGTGAGCTCCATTAATGACAAGAACGACTGGAAAACTGTTAAAAACGCATTATCGGTCATTGGCTTTGATGCTAATGACATCGAGGTAAGGAGAGTACAATTTTTGTGTATAAATAAACTGATGTGCAAGTATGATGAAAGCTGCCACCTTTGATCATAAACAGATACATTTTGTTTTTAATATCCTAGCACCTCTTTGGGATTATAGCTAGTGTGCTCCATCTGGGGAACGTGCACTTTGATGGAGACACCAAAGGTTATGCTATTCTAAACTCTAATGCAGCTCTGCGCTGGGTATCCAAGGTCAGTTTATTTATTATATATATATATATATATATATATTTCCTTAATTATATTAAATAGTTTACAATACTCTAATGATATGTGAGTAACATTGCTCTTTTGTGTTGATGTCCAGCTGTTAGGGATCCATGTACAGGTCCTTCATGAAGCTCTGACATTCAGGAAGATTGAAGCCAAATCAGAGGAGGTAAAATAATTTTGTAATGTAATGATGTACTGTCTTTTTATCCAAAATTATTCTTATAGCAGGTGACATCTGTCTTTCTGGCCTCCAGGTTCTGAGTCCATTCACTGTTGATCATGCTATCTATGCCAGAGATGCCCTGGCGAAAGCCATCTATGGCCGTGCCTTCACATGGCTAGTCAACAGGATCAATGAATCTCT